>CM031240.1:1018303715-1018610200 GCA_018340775.1 Taxus wallichiana var. yunnanensis
CTTTATAGTTTGACCTTCTTCGGTTTAAATATCTTGAGAACATTGTTATTATTGTTATATTTGGAGACTTTTGTGATTGTCGATATAAGCTTGCGAGAATATGAGGCTGAATTCTTATGATTGTTTAGCGATTCTGTATGTTACATCGGGCTAAAGTACAGAATTTAGAATCAGCTGTCTTTACAAGATAGGGTTAAAATAAACCTAAGCGAGAACACTAAACAAGCTGAATTAAATTATTAATCCCTAGTCTTGATTATGCCAGGACAACATTTAATCGATTCTTAATCATTATATCTTGGTACTTAATAAGTACGATATAAATTCAGTTATGAGCGATATAAACCTAGATGGGGTTTAGATGGCAATCTCATGTGAATTTTATGAGATATTGTTCAATCTCATTGATTTAGAATTATGTATATTCTATGAACTCCTTAATGAGACCATAATCTTAATAACTCCCTCAATGTGGTAATGGGTTTTATTGAGAAAGGTCATCCTAAGATGAGGAATCCGAGGGGATCGGGAAAGGCTAACCTTAGGCAGGAACGTCTTAAATTTAATTTAAACTCAATGTGTGTAACGCATTATTAATGAGTAGATCTTTTCGAGATGGATTTAAGGTTGATGGCACAAGTCAAGCTGCGGCAGGTTGTACCTGATCAGAAGATTAGGATCTTCTCGAGGAGTTACAACAATGCGGGTGATTTATAACGGCACCCTTTGCATTGATCATCACTATGATTTACACCTTTAACTCGATCAGTTACTTTGGGACCGATTAGGAATGTGGTCACATTATATGGCTGCCTAGGAGACTCGAGGTATCATGACACTGCTTGGTTTAACTAGGGTTGACCCAATATGTCATCTTATCCCTAGTCCTCGAGTGCATCCATCTAACGTTGTCACCTTACTTAATCCTGTTCCCAAGTGATTAACTGGGGATAGGAGGGATTTTGAGGTAAGTGGTATAAGACATTCTACATAACATAAGAATGGGGTGAAGGACGTATTCCAGATTAATGATTATGCCGTTAAGGAATCGAGACATAAGCAAAGTATGTTTCAAAACTTTGGCAAAGTATCGTGTTTGCTTTGATACATGCGTTGTCACGAGTCCACCTAGTCTAAGGATGAGATGCCGATGAATAATGGTAACGCAGTTATTCGTTAGGTTCCTGAGATGAGCATTCCTGAATCGAGAATAGGGAAGAAACTGCAAGAGTGATGTGTTAAATAAAAAACACCAATTCTTATTACTCATGAATAGATCGGTAAGATTCTTTAGAGTCATGGAATGAATAGATGGAGGTACTCAGAGTCATTACTGTTTGCATATGGTTATCTCTGTTATAAGAATGGTTATTTGATTTGTGAGTTCTAAATTATGTATTTAGAACCCAGGAAGCATTTATCAAAAAAAAAAAATTTGACTTGTTCTATTGTCTAAAATGAGGATGTTACATGGCTCGAAATACAACATACCTATAGATATCACGAAATAATGGAAGTAATTTATCAAAATGGTGGTTTGACATTAAAGTCCCGATAATGTGAGTAGGCTGGCAGGTGTTCGATAAGTGACCAATTTTTTTTTCCTTTTCCTACAAAAGAGGTAGAATTTGTTGCAAAAATCAAGATAAGGCTGCGAGAGTCATATGGTGATGAAATTTTACAATTGAAAAGAAAAAAATGAACAAAAGTATTAGTCACTCTGCGGAATCTATTTTCAATTTAGATGAGTCAAACCAAAAGACAAAGCTCGACATGGTGGTCAAAGTAGAATATTTTGAGGAAGTCAAGGTAGTGCATGAGAAGATTTTGAAGATTGGAAAAGTATGTACATCCGAAGAAGAAAAATATTTCATCAAACTTTGTCAAGAGTATCAAGTCATTTTTGATGGAGCTATAAAGACTGTGTGGTTTTAATCTAGGCCTAGCACAACATACCATCGGTGGATCCTAATGCTTAGCAGTTCACCGTAAGCAGAGGCCCATTAATCCCAAAAATTGAACCACTAATGATAAAAGAGCTAACCAAACTCATGAAAGCATGTATTATTTTTACCATAAAGAACTCCTCTTGGGTAGCCAATGCAGTGCCCATAAGGAAGAAGAATGGAGAAATTCGATTGTGCATAGATTTTAGGGATTTGAGTCATGCCTCGATGAAAGATGATGATCACTCTCATTAATGGAACAAATTCTTCAAATAGTGGCAAGAGCTCAAAGATTTTATTTTCTCGATGGATATTTGGGTTACTGATCGAATCCTCATCAAGAATCTTACCAACTCAAAAAGGATTTCACTACCTGACTTGGGCACGTATGCCTATGACAAAAATGCCATTAAAATTATCCATGTTGGGGCTACTTTTCAAAGAGCCATGGACATGGTGTTTAAAGGGCTAATAAAAATATCATCTTGGTTTTACCTAGATGACATAAGCATATATTCTAAACATGCGAGAATATCACATCACATCAAAGGTATAGGGAATTTGGGGTTTCACTTAATCAAAGAAGTGTATTTTTGTAGTGCATGAGGGAAAGTTATTGGGGCATGTTGTTTGAGGTGGAAGGACTATCAATCGATCCAGCAAAATTCATTTGATTATGTCCTTATCTCTCCCGATTCATGGGAAGGGCCTCAGATTTTCTAGGAACCATAAATTTTGTGTGGAGATTCATCCTCGATTCGGGACATTGGCTAAGCCACCTTTGAAAGCCATGCTTAAAAGAAAAACATACCATTCTCATGGAAAAAAGGAAGAGAGAAAGTTTTGAATCCATCAAAACAACAATCTATCAAGATCCCTACTTTGGTAAACCCCGGTTTGATAAATACTTCATCCTTTATGCTTTTGTAGGTCAATAAAGCATTTCGGGGATCCTCGCCAACCAAATGATGATCTAATGGAGCAGCCAATTGCTTTCTTTAGTCAATCCCTCAAAGATTATGAGCTAAAATACTCATTTATTGAAAAAAATTCTTTATGGTTATTTGAGCTTTAAATAAATTCAAGCACATATTGTCGAACAATAAAATTCATCGATGGTGTCTCATCTAGGTGTCGAGGATTTTTGATGAGCGAAGAGATGAGCGAGAAGCACCGCTGGATAGATCACAAAGGTGACAGTATGATGTGCATATCAAGGTTAACAAACTTGTAATAGGTAAAGGTTTGTGTCACACACTTCTCACTGATTGACATTGAATCAAAAGGTGATGAGGATACGATGCTCTAAGCAATAATAAGAGTGATGAGAAAGTTGAGTGGTTATCTAAAATGAAGAATTTCTCTTCGGAAGTATATCCTGTGAACATGGATAAAAACCAAAGATGGAATTTCCATCTTCAATCTATTCCATATGTTTTGATAGATAACATTCTCTTTCAAAAGGATTTGAAGGATGTTCTCCTTTGGTGCGTAGGACCGGAATAGGTAAGTAAGATACTAGAAGAGTTTCACTGATGGCCTATATGGAGGACATTATTCTACACAAAAAATTGCTACAAGATCATGCGAGCCGATTCTTATTGGCTATATTTTTCAAAGATGTCCATCTCTAGGTAAGGAAATGTAAGGAATGTGCCTTTTTCTTTGGAAAATAGAATTTGGTAGCTCTTCCACTACATCCGATTCAAGTTGATAAACCCTTTGTTTAATGGGGTTGGACTTCATAGGAATGATTAATCCTCCATCCGGTGACGGACATAAATGGGTCCTTACTACAATGATTATTTTTAATCGATGGATAGAGGTAGTAGCATTGAAAGAGAGCAATGAAAAGTAGTTACGGATTTCTTGGAAGGTATAATGACAAGGTTGATGTTCTTTTATAGTCATTTAGACAATGTGATGGATTTTCTTGGTATGAAGATGAGTGAATGGGCTGTTAAAAATGGGGTCTACCTCAAGACTTTGTCAATTACTATCTGTGAGGAAGCAGATTGGATGAGTATAGTAACAAAAATATCATAAGGATTATTAAGTGCACGATGGGAAACTGAGAGGACTTGGAACACACAACTTAAGACAACCTTATAGGAAGATCGGACCACACCTAAAAGGGCCATAGGGAATTATCCTTTTGTGCTTGTATATGGAAGGGAAGCAAAAATTATGCTCTCCTTGGAGTTACCTTCTTTAGAGTTAGCTCATCAAATTGAAGTTAAGGAGAGTGATCCTATGACGGTAAGGTTTCTGAGGTCATGGAGTTAGAGGAAATGCGAAACAAGGCTATGAATACTTTGGAGCAACATCAAGCTCGGAGTTAAGAAATATTTTGACAAGAAGGCATTCGGAAGGTGTTTTCAAAAGGGATATTTAGTACTCAAATGGGATGAAGACAGAGGCCAAAATAGGTATGCATGCCAAGTTTGATGCTCTCAGAGTGGGCCATACATCATCACAGATTCAAAGAGGTGAATTCATTTCTTCTATCAAGCTCAATGGAGAAGAAATTCCCATTCATGTGAATGGGATACATCTCAAAGCTTGTTTTTGAGAAGTGTTCCACCCCATGTATAGTTTAGTTAGGTTTTTTCCTCCAAGTTCTTATGCACATTGTTGTTGTGTGTTGTTCTTTTGTTTTCCTCATTGTTGTGTTTTGTGTTGTTTTGCACACTGTTTCATATTATGAAGGTGTAAAGGAGAAGGAATGTTTAAGGTTTCCATAAGAGTTTCATGATCTGCCTCATTCAAAATTCTATAGTGTTCCATAGATGTCAAGCATTCAACAATTTTAGTATACTTCATGCTTAGCATTCCAGGGAGGTCTAAGATCGACAATGCTCAAGGGGACTTTGGGATATATCACAGAAGATCAAATCACTTTCAAGATTCCAATATTGACTCCATGCCCAATGGATAGCTTAAGGATACTAGAATCATGCTTAACATGCAAGCATCCATTAGAGTTTCAAAAATGTTATCCATTTCGCACAGGAAAAAATGGACAATAGGATGATATACGGAGACCAAAAATTCTTACCAGTAAATATTACAGCAGGGTTATTGAGATAATTTCAAACTTTAAGAGGTGTTTATGATCATCTTGGATTGTTCTTATCTTTCCCTAGTCTTGAAAGCTTGAGTTTTGCTTGGAGCAAAGAAATTACCCGTGGAGGGCCCACACCTACCCAACTTGAGCAAACACAGTTTAAAGTGACATAGAAATGTTCGGTGTCTTATCACACTTCCATGGTCCACTTTTCATAGAAAGGGTCATGAAGTTAAAATCAGGGCAAAAGAAATCAATAGAAGGTAATGAGGGTTATGAGCTAAAAAACGACTCATCGAGTAGCTCGATGAGATGCATGATGAACTCACATGATGCATATGAGGGATCAACACTCAACATATCCCATTTGAGCTAAATGGATGTGAGGATAATTATTTTTCTAGCTTGGTGAGCTCATGGAGGCCACCAATGAGCTATTCAGTGCTAACCTCTTGAATAAAATGTTGGCATGTATGTGGAGGAGTACTGAGTTCCAAATATGGGTGGGTGAGTTGATTATGAGCTAAGTCATTTTTTAGCAACTCAATCCTTTCATGAGCTGAAAGCTGGCTCAAATAGAGCTTGTGAATTTGGGTAATAAATAGCTCGATCAAGCTTATTAGCGAGGTGTTTTGCGGGGAACCATAATGATGGGCTGAAGGTTAGATTGGACACAATTTGGTGGCAGAGGCACAAAAGGATAAATGTACTAAACTCATAGATCAAAGTTAGAGGTGTATGCACGGCTTGAATTTGGTAGATTGAGGGGATCAATTCCTAGAATGTTGAACTCGACAACGAAGATCAATGCATGGCAAAAAAAATTGCTTGGTCAAATATGAAGTTTCTTGTAGAAAACATAGATAATACTTGATGAAGAGAATGGGTTTGAGCTCAAAATGTTAATTGGCGGTAGGAAATCCCAGGAGTTTGAACGTGTTGAGAATTGAATGTGTTAGATGAGGTGAGTTAGATCGAGCTCATTCGGAGTTCATAGAGGATCTCAAAAATAATGAGACACGAGTTGACAAGGACACAAGCCCAACACACCGAGGTGTTTTTGCATACCGGTGAGAGAAGCATGATGTGTGGTGGGATGAGCTTGGCTAGGGTTGTCATTGGACCGGCTTGGAGAGATCAAAATCAAACTCGTTTGAAGATAGTTTGTAGGCTTGGCATTATTCGATGAAGAAAAGTGCAGGAGGAATCCTATTTGGAAGAACTTTCGGAGAGCTCGTGGGATACGAGTTACCTGATGAGAAGATTGAACGCAGACTAGCATTCACATGGTAGAGGATGGAGCTCGATGAGTCGAGGCATTATGGTGAGTCGAGTTTTATCTGGCCGGGAAATAGTAAGCTTTGGGTAACTCGGTGGTGAATTCAAAAATTCCATGACAAGATGGTGGGAAAGTGGGAGTTAAGGCTAACGTGCGTTAATTTGTTCACGAGGTGAAATGGCCTCGAAACCTCGGATTCCCCACTTTAGAATTGTGTAGTGCAAAAGCCATGATGGGCATGGAAAAATGGTGGTTGAGCTCCGAACCATGATGTTGTGGAAAGTGGGCTTCGAGAAAATTTTGCATCCATATCCCAATTGAGTGGGTAAAATGGTGCGGAAATCCCACACTCTAGTCTTCAACATGGAAATTTAGGAGAGAATCACCATGCGGGCATGTCAAAATGGCAACCCAAAAAAAAGTTCCTCGTGGAGGAGGATTCCAAGTTGATTTTATATTCACCGGTGAGTCATCAGGGGTGTTAAAGAACATTTGGATGATTGAGTGGTTTAACATGAGACATTCACCAAGATTATGTAGAAGATTGTTGGTGATATCGAAAACCAAAGGAGATGACTCGAGGTGGAGTCGAGTTTAGATTGATTCATTCAACGAACATGTAATTTTAAGTCAAGTAGCCTAAACTCAACATCACTAAGCTAATTGAGGGATCTATAGTCGGGTCGAGCCGTAGTTGCATTAGGATGAAACTTGAATGCTTACCAAGTAAGCACAAGGAAGAACGATGGAGGCTTGAAAATATGATGATCAGTTCTACGTGGGGATTGGGATGACAAGCCTATTTGATCAATCTTGAAGATTTGTAAGATTCATTTATCTCACCGCCATAGAGATATGGTTTGGACCACGCCACCATGGAGCCGTGACGAAGCTCAACACAACATTGTAAAGATAAGATAAGTTAGTATTGTGCGTTGATTGTGGTGGAAAAGCCGAGTTGGGGCCGAGTGAGTTGAATGAAATCACACTTGGGCGAGGAGATAATTTTAGGGACAAATTGTAAGGTTTCGGTGATTCCTCGAAGGATCATGATGGGTGCGACCTCGGTAATGGCTCATGACTTGGGTGGGTTAGAATACATTAGCATTGAGTATGATGATGATCTCATGAGGAGTTTAGTGCGGAAAGGAAACAAATCATTTGGGAAAGTTAATAGTTGAATCTGGTGTAAAATGGAGCTCGAAAAACCATCATATCATGGAGGAGATCATGCCAAGGTGAGGATTGATCTAAGAACTCATCATTTGACATTGATGTTGCAAAATTAGAGGAGTTGGGTTCAATGTGTAGAAATAATATGGAGCTCGATCAAAAACAAACTTGGCGGTGAGTGTGATGTGGGTGGAGCCCAATAAAGACAAGCCCAACTCGGTGTTTGAACATAGCTTGGCCCATAGCGAGCAACTTAGCTCCAAGGAAAGACAAGGCTCGTCAAAACAAGATTAGAGACAAATCCATTTAGGAGAGCTCGTTGAGTCGATTAAGAGAGACATGTTGTCTACAAGAAACAAAGAAGAATGTAACTCGGCCATTCGAGGTAAATCCGAGCTTAGTACTCAAACATGTGAGAGGCCGATTCGAGTTGATAGGGTTTGTGGGTTGGCATGCAAAACATAGTTCGTGAGATTGAACTCGAGCTCTACTCGATTCATTTTAGCTCAACATCACGGGAGGTTAGTTTGAGTAGCTCATAAAGGGTAAAGTAAAGCTTATCCGAGAAAGAAATAATAATTTGAAGCTCGAAGCTCGTGGAGACAAGCCATGAGATGGGTAGATCGGTTTGAGATTGGCATCGAGTTGTTGGAAATGAATGGGCCGAGAAATGTAAATCACACAAAGTTAGAGCAATGCAAGGATCTCAAAATAATTGTGAGATGAATCATATATGAAATAAGGTTGTTCATAGTGATGCAAACCAAGGAGTTTAAGTGACTCGGCCGAGCCATTTTAGATAGAACCAAGTTGGTTGTGAGTCGATGAACAAGCTAATGAGATAAGGTTGGTCAGCCAAGTCATGGATGAGCGGTGTGGTCGAGGTTAGAGCTTGGTTCGAGGGGATATCGGTAAGAAGAACTCAAAAAAAAAAGAGCTCATGAAAGGCTTGGATTGACATAGAGTTGGGCCGAGTGAATGTCTACGTTTAGAGTTTGTTTTATAGAGTCTTGTTGTGTTGATGTTGACATGTTATATGATGAAACCTATAACACAAAGTGTAGTCAATGTCCATGGTAAATAATTTAACTTTAACTCAAATGTAACATGTAATATGTAATATTTACATTTGCATAATATAAAAGAGATGTAAAACATGGAGGGAATACACCTATTTGTTTTATGGAGGGAGAAATTCTCCTTTTTTATTTGTACTTGAAGATTCAATTTGTTGATCTTGTTGAAGGATTGGGGCTTATCATTCCCCAATTGTGTCGAGAAAAAACCAAAGTGTTAAGTACATGTAACCCCTATGCAAAAATGGAGGATAGAGAAGAAGAGTGAGGTAAAAGCAACCACGAAGGAAGAAGACCGTGTATCAAAATCATTCAACAAACTTGATATCTTACCCTTTGATGTAAGGGGAAAGGAAGGGCACCCTACAAAGGAATTAGTTGCTTTAATAAATTTGGTAACCCCACAGACCACACCAATGTAGATGGCTATAAGCCCAATTTTGTAGATAAAAACACATAATAGAAAAGAAAATGAGTGCCCCCATGTCCTTCACATGTGCTGCAAAAATGAATAGAAACGAGTAGAAAATGTAATGTATTGGAATATAGATGAAGAAAGGAGACCCATGCCCCCAACATCCCTGAAACTATAACTAGTGTTGTGGTGAAGGGTGAAGTACTTCATACCCATGTAAGCTGATATGAAGTAAGTGCGATGGATTTGAAATTGTGTCAAGAACCCATTCATATAAGTGAAAGTATGAAATTGTTGAGAAAGTTGATGTAATTACCCTTGGGAAAAACCATGTTAAAAGTTAAAAAACCATCCATACGGTCCTAACTAGATTGTACATTAATGAACCTATGCACAATTTTCTATATTTTTAAATTTGATGTTGTTTATTAGTACTTGTACCTTGTGTATGTCTGTATACTAGCCCATAATTCTACATGTGTCTATTTTAGGTGTAGAATATACCCAAATGAATGCCTCATCTTTTGAGGCACATGTAATAAATCATTTTAGCGCATGAATCAAAAGAATAAATGTGTAACCATGTACTATATGTTTGAGAATCTATAAACGAGTGTAGGATGTTGAAAAGGTGGTCATCTTGAAGAACACGTACCTACAAAAAGAAGTGGGCTGCACTTTTTAATGCCCATTTTCTTGTGATATTTTTAGAACTATAGGATATTAGTAGAAACTTTTTTAGTCTTGTAATCATGTTTCATTTGATATAAGGTTCGAATAACTATTTTGAAATTCAAAAATACTTGGAGATGTAAAACTTTATTGGTATTATATTATAATTTTTATATATATATATATATATATATATATATATATATATATATATATATATGATTATTTCATCATACTTCTGGAGGCAAAATTTAATGTTGAGTGTATAATGATATATTTTAAAAACCTTTTAAGTGTCATTGATTGGGACAAGAATACATGTTAATTTTGTGGTTAAAAATATGAATCAAACAATTGCTCAAATAAAAATAATTGGGGATGAATACGAGGACAAAAATGGCAATTAAGGCTAAGTAAATATTAGAAACAATTGGTACTATCACTATGAGTGTGATATGGATTTAAATTGTTTGACAATATAATTTTTAAGTATTGTAAAATAAAGTGAGTTATTTATTTTCGACATATTGATTTTAGAATAATGATTTTGAATTATTGGTAGAATTTAAACTAATTTGAATGTTGGAAAAACATGAGTGAGTAAATTTAATTATCAATAACAAATTATGAAATGATATCTGAATTAGAATTGATGTTTTGAATGATGTGAATTTTTGATTATATGTAGAATTGCATAATTGAATATGGACCATTGTTAATCAAAATTTTTGATAAACTGAAACATATATGATGATTACGATAAATGGATTGATGATATGTGATGCTTGACCTAGAACCCACTATATAAACCGGGCGTGACTTGGATTGGCACATCACCCATTCTGAAAGTGAGTGCTCACCCAAAGAACACAAAGGTCACTAAGACCCTCTTTAGAGTTGGTTGTGCGGTAAGTTAGTGTGATGAAGATACTGACATATTCGAGAACCATAAATAACCATAAACATTCCATAGAGTATATTCCAGATCTAGATCTTAGTGAATCATGAATTAAACAATAACTATAATAAGATTAACCATAAAAGAACCAATTACGGTCATGTTTAACACCATTGTCCATCAATATACTCCATTATATTAACAATGTAATATATAGAAGCTTGTTTATATTATAAATTATCATTATAAGTCATACACGTATTAGATCCAACAACATAACTCTATGATAATTCACTCCTCGTCTCTCTCTAAAATACATAATTCAATACATATTAATAGGGGTGGGGAATTTCCTTCACCACCTACACACTTCTCAAAATAGGTCACATCTTCGATAATATCCACGTGCCTTTACAATAACATGCACACATGCAAGTGCACTAATAATAGACATCCTATAGTTAAATAGGAAGAAGTAATCCTATTATTATCTTAACTCATGTATGAGGCTTATCGAGACGCTCGTTCCAAAAATAGTATTTGTGTTTTGTTCAAGTCTCCATCCAAACGATGTGTGCTTCACATGCTATCTCAAAAAATATCCTACATCTATGAAAATGGCTAAGTCCCAAATCAACCTATCCTAGCGCACGTTTCCTTTCCTATCATTCTACACCTTCAAATGTGCCTTGTTCCCACTGCACGAATCCTATGTAGAAAATATTGTCTTCTCAACATTACCCCACACTAAAGTACATTTCCATCTTAGAAATGGGAATTATTTTTGATGTTTCTAAATAATAAAGAATAAGAATGGAAAAAATGTAAAGAATCACTATACTGAAAAGAATGGGTCTTTACTTTCCAAGAACTTCTCTTCTTAACCAAAAGGATCAACTCTAGATATTCACTTTTAATCTCATTTCTCGAAGTTTTCCAATCACCTAGTGTGGTCCTTGTCTTATCTTTGGAATATCTGTAGTGATGGCATCTAACTCTTCTGAGTAATCTATTCCATATCATTATGCAAAACATGGACAACATTGGCCATATCGTAGATCATTCCCTCAAGAAGATCCATCTTTGTCAAACTATCATATTCCTTATCTCATCTATTTCTCTCCTTATGTGGGTCTTGAGGCTATTACGATAAAGGCTTTGTGCTTTTGTTTTACTAGTGCCAATATTTTTACATGTCCTAGTGTCTCATCTTTCATGGCCTTTAGAACATCATTATCTTCAACTAGATTTATGATCCTTATCATTGCTTCTAGTGTCACACAAATATTCAGAGCTTGGTCAAATTTCTTCATTCATCCTTTAGAGTTTGGAGTAATGCCTCATAATTTGAAATTTTCCTAACCATGGAGGCCCTTGCTCTTTCTGCTTCTTGTTCAGGATCCTTTGGTGTTGGCATTCAAATTGGTCCATCTTCTAGCACCAAATCAACTAATGTGCACACATAATGCATAGCTGAAGGAAAATTATCTGGTACCTTAGACTCAAGATGAGGTCTTGATTTCAGAACGTAATCTCAATTTCTTCTACCATGCTAATGAAGGCCTCATTCTTTTTTTGTTCTAGGTCCTTTTCTCCTTTTAAACATGCTATTTCTAGATTTTTGCCTTGTTATCTTCAAGTAGCGCTCTAATGGTGGTAGCCTTATAAATGTTCCTCCGCACCACCTCTGCAGATACCTTAGCCAAGGAATTGCTCACATGTTCATCAAACATTAGAGTAGACTTTACCGTCACGTGTCTACTTTGGGGTACCTTCTTCACTCTCCTTGTTACACAAGATTCCTCACACACATAAAAATCTAGCTCGTACATATGGGTCTTCAATGGACTAGAATAACTATTTCTTGTGCACTGGTGGCCATGTCTGATCCATCAACTCTAATCCATATAATTCCTTAAGGCCCACTATACTCTAAAATAGGCACAAATAATTTTCTTGTGTCCTCAACATAGAACATACTTGGAACAACATAATATTATTTAATTGTTATCTTTGTTCTTGGCCCTTTAAGAACCTATACACCAACGTTTGGAGTTGGCCCTTCTTCATCTTGAGTAGTAACATTCATCTGGCTTCCTCTTGTACTATCTCTTATGCTTTCTTCACCCCTTCCTCTTCATCTTTCATTTCTTCATCTCTCGGGATCCTCCATATCTTCTGGTTGTATTGGGGTTCTAGGAATTTCTCTTAATGACTCCTCTGCCTCCTCAAAGCTTAAATTTCTCCTTCTTTTATTCTCAAGTGCCTCTTTTTGAGGAGAGTCTAGGTGATCTTCTTAAGGTTGTGGTGTTCCCACGCCTTGGGTCCTAGAAAAGGAATACCCTAAACTAGGATGCTCTTTGGGGATTGCATCCACGTCTAAAACCTCTTCTCCTTCTTGCACTTATAGTGGAATTTCTAAGTATGCTCACTCTCTACTAAAATTTGTGGGCTTCCTCTAACCTATATGATTCAACCTCCACTATCTTTGTGTTCAATTCATAATTTAGAACACACATTCTTTATCAACCATTCATATAATAGATAACCATATGCACAATGTAATGACTCGGTGTGCTACCGATCTATTCATTTCATGACTGGTAAACTACCGATCTATTCATGTTTAACATTAAGTATTGAATACTTTTCCGTATACTACGTATACTTGGTTCTCTTTCCCTATTCAAGGTATTGAGTGATCTGTCTAAGGAACCTATCTGAATATTTGTTACCAATATTCATCTGCATCATGAACCTTAGACTAGGTGACATAGGACAACACAACCAAAACTTGCGATACTTTGGCCAAAGATTTCTAACATACTATTTGTATTACTATTCCTTGATGACATACTCATCAATCTAGAATATGTCCTTCACCCCACTCTATTGTTATCTAGAATGTCCTTTACTGACTTCCGTCAGTCCACTTGCCCAAGGTTTAACCCTAGTTCGAGTTAACAACATATGTTATGATAGGGGAGGCTCACTAAGACTTAGGGTAAGTTGGCATACTGGGTCAACCTAAGTCAACCCCATGTGCCAAGGTATCCTGAGTTTTAGAGGGCTACCCCATATCTTAAACATGTTACTAACCAGACCTAGAGAGAAACTAAGATCAAGTCCCATGTGTGTAGATCTAGATGATCAATGCAGAAGGGTGTTGCCACATGTCGAACTGCATCGTTGTATCCTCGAGAAGATCCTAATCTTCTCGAAGGTACAACCCTAGTTGGCATGTGCCAGCATCCTAGAATAGCCTCATCGAGATGTACATACCTCAAGGAGTTTATTATAAATTTAATTAATTTGGATTATTAAAAATAGATTTCAGCAACCTTGCCTAACCCTAATCCAACACTCCTTAAGTTCTTCTCTACATAGATTCAATTGATTGTTAAAGAACTTTCTTAGCTTAAGATTGCCTTTAATGTTATTTAATGGACTTAACAAGCCATCAACCATAACAGGATATCAACATCATAAGTTCCATTTATTGTGACTTAACCATTCAAGGAAGTGTAACAACCATCTAGGTTGTAACTAAGTAGACTTTATTAAATGAATTCTAATGATTAGGAATCACATGTCTTCCATTTTATTTGCATTCTTAAGATAGAGGAAGAATCTTCCTTTACATGATTAAGTGCTAGGCCTAGCACCCCTATAAATCATTTACAAATTCAATAGTTATTACTGAATGTTCATTCCATATCATATTACTATATTGAATTGTTTAGTTATGACATCAAATTCTGCAACTTAAGAAGTTGCATCCTATTTAGGGAGATTAGTCCAATTCCCACTGTCAAACTTATCTAAGAATACCCCATTAAGCATATACATAATATGGAGTATAACAACAAGATAAGATTCCATCTATGCAATGAAAGTACAAGATAATTTACACACCCAATGTAAATAAATTCTCAACATTTAATTCATCTCTAAAACTTATACATTTAGGTATGCTACAAGACAACCATGCCTTCATTACAAAAGAATACTACTTTTTTTTTTCAATACAATCTCAAGAACGATTCAGAGTTCTTCACAAAATCAGACTTAAATCAGCCAATGCATCACATAAGTTTTTGCCTTCCTTTTCACTTACGAAGTCCATCTACAAAAATTGCTAGCATGGGTCAGTTCAATGAACTGAGCATGATAAGCACTAAGCCTTAAAAAGAAGTGCATTCCAATAATTGTTCCATTAAAACAACTCTGCTTTAATGAGACAATTATTACATCATATAATCAATATATCAAAAGCAATGGAAAAGAAGTACATTTTAACCAATTGAATTCACTTTCAAGAAAAGGACAAAATATAATCCACCATATCAGCCTTACAAAATAGAGTCTAATTGATTCTATCAATTATCCTTAGGCAAACAACATATCATAACATCTCATTGTTCCCAATCTTTCATAAAAGAATACAACATTTATCTTTGCTTCAAGCCAAAGGAAGGGTTTAAAGCATGGTTCTTATTAGGATGACTCATCTAACTCCTAAACAAAAGAAGAAGAAGAACCATTACAAACTATGCCCAAACACAAAACATCCAAGAAACAGAACAGATTCAAAATGTGATTTAACTGTTTCTTTTAAAAGACAACTACCTTAAAATTTAACATTTAAGATATTCATCAGAACAAAATTTCATTTTAATCCAAGAAGGAATAGAGAATCAATCGGTCTACCTGCAAGTTTAAATCTACTTCCACATATAGAAGTTAACTTTTAAAGATCTGAAACAACGTTCAAAAATCAAGGTAGACTCATACAGGAGTTAATCTCTACTCGAGTTCATCCAAGGAGAATTCTTAAAAAGATAGAGTGCAAGAGACAAACTTACTCATCTCAAACCAAACAAGTAAAGTCTTGTCAAACAACAAGTCTACCAAACAAGCTGGCATTTCCAGCTCAATAAAACCGAATAATATAATCTCTTCCAACATCATTTCTACAAATGATTGGGTAAAGGAAGACCAAACAACTCATAAAGAAATCTCTATATAAAAAGAGAATCAAAATAGAAAAGTTCAACCAATGATCTATCCAGTAATAAGAAAGCACACTGCCATATTCCTTACACTTCTTTACTTTCAATGAACACGAGTTTCAATTCCATACCCAGAATGAAATACAAATAACAGTCCTAAAACATAGTCTGTTCTAAATGAATCACATTCCTTTCTTTTATAAAGACACAAGGTGTATTTACTATATCCAACAAGAGATAGAAAAATAACCGATCAATAAGTTAAACATGATCAGAAGTATCAACAAACTCAGACTGAAATCCCATTATCCTTAGAAAATGTTTCAGTTAAATCCCAAGGATATTTAAACAACTCGATTTAATCTACTCTCCCAGATTTCCTTGAGTAAGTAGTTTGATTAGAAAATTTTTGAGTTTTAAACTCTTTAAGAAGTTAAGAAAACCCAATTCAAATACCAAAACCAAATCGAAACATGTCGATAATACTACCATCTCAGAGCTCGAAAGTACAAAATCCGAGCACAATGATGAACACAAGCTTCTCACAAAGGTAGTAAGGGACCCAAGTAATTATTCACGGTTTAGGGAAACAACAAGTTCCCATCCAAGTTTAAATCATTAACAAAGAAAACTCAACATACCAGAATAGAACTGACACATCGTTCCTGCTACTATTTCCAAACACTAAGTACTAAATTTCATGTACAATGTCGAATTACAAAACTCAACATGAGCTCAATATATGCACAGTATCTTAGTATGAGGCAGTATAAGATACAAATATCCATTAACAGTTCATATTCAAAACAAGGAGTCCTATTCCTATCTCAAATGAAACATGAGTTTCCAAGAGAGAGTTCAGAATCAAACAAATAACAAGATAAGAGTGTGGTGAAATCATGAACTTCCATTAATAGTCCAAAATACCACAAGAGTAAAGCACGAGTATAGAGCCACATATGGCTTCAACAACAATCTCCCGAGTTACCCAAGATTTCAACACTGGTTTAGAACAACTAGAGGCTCCAACACAAATTCATATCAAAATGCGAAGCCAAATATTATCCCCAATGGAACTCAAGTTTCTCACCAAAGTTTGAGCCCAAAAATGAGTAATAACATACAAGTACCGTGTACATTATGAACTGACATTAATATTCATAGTTATCATAAGGAAATAAAACACAAGCACCGAGCTATATATGGACTTCAACAATAGTCCAGGGATATCCAAGATTCCAACACTGGTTCAGAACAACAAGAACCTCCATCAACAGTTCTCAACAAACACAAAACCAGAACCAAGTTCCAAACCAAATACGAGCTCGAATACAAGCTCTACTAAAACACAAGCTCAACACAAGCTCACGATCAAACAAAACACAAACTCCAACAAGATCAGATGGAACCCAAGGTTCTCAAAAACTCTGAACCATATCTAAATAGCAATGAAGATTATTTAAACAGAATACTTCCATTACCCATTCCAGAATGAAAAAGCCGAGTTACAAAAATACGTTTTTGCATGCATTTTTTTTAAGAACTACACATGGTAAGTTTCCAATAGAACATCATTTACCAAGGATTCAAAACCAATATCACAAGATTTAATAAACCCAACAAGCAAATAACTAGATAAGATATGCAATCCAAGAATCTCAAAAGAGCAGAATGTTTTAATGAAACATTTATAAGAAAGCAAGAGATCTTAAAGATTAGAGCCTATCATGCCTGATAGCACTTCTACCAAATCGAAGAGAACCTCCAGCCGAGCTCACAACTTCTCCTCTTCTCCACGAAAAGATCAAACAACCACATTCTTTTTCCACACATGCCTCTTATATATCCCACGAACCGAAAATAGGTCTAAAATCTCAAGAATAGCCATTAAGTGTAGTTCAATCTGGTTTGAAAAACTAGAGAGCATGCAGAGTGAAAATCATGAAACATGCAAAGTGAAATGACCCCATACAAACCCGTTTGCATGCTTTCCAAAATGGTTTGAGCACAAAAACTGAAAAACAATAAATTCCATTAATTCCTATTTTCCCGCCTATCCTTCCTTACCACCACCTTCCAAGTTTAGTGAATGCCAAATCAAATTTAACAAGGAATTCCATTTTAGTGAAGTTTCCACATAAGCCTCCGCCAAGTCAACTAGCCCCTACCACAATTGGTGGTACGTATGCTTTTAAAACCTTATCAACAACTTAAATGCCTTGGAACCATCACCTATGATACATGCGACCACCAATTCCCCTTCATGCCCATTAGTTTAGGGTAGACATAATTGCTTAGGTTAGATCTTAGGTTAGCTTAGGATAGGTAACCTTAGGATATAACCCAATCAATAAATTACCACCTTAGGTAGTTTCACATAGGTTAGATTAATTCCAACACAATAGTTTTTAGGCATTAGGTTAGATCATCACATAACCATATAGCATTAGGTTTTAGGATAATTTAAATAACCTAGTAACCTCTCCATAATCCTTTAGTAAAAGCTTAGGTTAGGATAAAATTCAATTAATTAACATAGCTAGGTAGTAAATATATATATTCTTACCTAGCTTAGGATTCCGTAGGACAGTCCCTTTAGTTTTAGGAACCAAAATGTTTCCTATGCCGTGAATAGGCTATAGTTCATTTGCGCACCAGCATTGTCCTACCACGATCAAACTGAAAAGATCCAAACACAACATACGACTGAATAGAAACATGTTCACACAACAATCAAAGAACTTGTAATCAATCATAGTTCAGTCATATGTCTTTTAATTCATGGAATGTCGATTTACCATTCGTTCAATAGAGCAGATTTAAAACATTCCTTGGATCACTAAAATTGATCCAAGGATGAGTCAGATTAATAGATAAGTTTACAATTCTTAAACCAGATTGCAACTCACCTACAAGAAGTGAAAAATGGATTCAAGGAAGCCATTCCAATTCAGTCAAAGGATCTTAAGAACAAAAGATGATTTATCCATATCAAGCATGATCTCCAAAAATCAAAAGAACATATCTTTATAAGGAAAATCACATGTCAACACTTGAAATGTAAAGGAGGTTCAAGAAATCAACATTAAATAGTTGTTTATCCAAATCAAATAAATATCTGCCCAAAATGGCATACTTATTGTCATAAAAAGATAAAATCATAATTTTTAAATTTTTCAATCAACAAAATCAATTTGTTCAAATAGATATGGAAAAGCAGTTTTCATATCCTCTAGATTTTCCCAAGTTGGACTCTCTTCATTAAACCTGGTCCCACTTTGGACTTTACATTGATTTAGTTATGATTTCTTAAATGCAACCTTGGTGAGGTTTCATAACACTCGAATGGGTTTAACCATGATTATTCCTGGTCTTGGACCTACAAGGAATTCTAATTTAACATGTGTGATAAATCGAAACATATTTCTTAAGCAAAGAAATATGGAAAACATCATGCATTCATGACAAAGTAGGAGGTAATGCTAAACGATAAGCTACGGGGTTGATTAATTCAACTATCTCAAAAGGTCCACATAACCAGTGATAACTTGACAGCCTTGCCAAAAGTTATAGAACTCTTTTTTGTTTTAACCTCAAGAAAGACTTTCTCACCAAGTTTAAATTTCTTATCAACCCTCTGCAAGTCGAGTAACTCTTTTGCATATCTGCTACTTCTTTCAAGCATTCACGAATCAACTTAACTACTTGTTCCATTTCGTATGGATTTTAGGTCCAATTGCCTCTCTATCCCTAGAGTACTTAGTGCATGAAAGCGTGCAAAAGAGAAGTTTGTAGCCGAGAGGGTAGGAAGGCACGCTAGAAGGTTATAGTTGGGGCAAAAATTGTACCACATTGAAAATTTTGAAAATGGTCAATTAATGAGAGGATTATTGGTAGGTGGAGGAGAAATAAATGTACTAAATTTTTAAATATATATATAAGGATGTGATGCGGGTTCATTTTTTCCTTTGCAATCACAATTATTTGAGCAAACTAAGTTCAAACGAGCTAGAAGAATTGTATTGAGGTGCGGAGAGTTGCAAAACTAGATGTGGAGAGTATATTTGTGCATGGAAAAGGCTTGGATCCCCATTGGTGAGTGGTTTGAGTGAATCATAAGCATTAAGGAGCTAGGGAACGCAGTTTTGAGCTAGGGCACATGATTCGAGTTAGAGCACATGATTTGAGCTAGGGTTTGAACTTACTCGACACAAAAGATAAAAGGTGGGATTTTTATGATGGCACCAAAGAAAGCACTTGTAACATGCACAAAAGGAAAGAAAAAGGTGGAAGTTAAGGTTGAAATTGTTCTGAAAGAAATTTTTTAGAAATACGGTATTTAGATGGAGTAATAGTCGAGAAAATATTGGAATTCCCATATCTACAGATCAAAGTAAGTGAATATAACTACCACACCACTGATAACAAGGGAGAGTTGAACACTTTTTTGAATAAGAAGACCAACAAGCGCACAATGGAAGATATCTTTGGTGTATGATGATGCTAGGGAAAATTTTCTTAAGTAGGTAGGAGTTTATCAATTGTATGAGTTCCCATATTTTGGAAAATATGAAAATTTATACCAATGGATTATGAGTAGAGTCCATGAAGACTTATTCTATTTCACCAAACAAAGGGTTAGGATCACAATGACCCTAATTACAACATTTACGAGGATTAAAGGACATAGAGACAAACATTTCTAGTGATCGACTGATAAAGCATGAATTATAGCCATAAGAAAGGAGTCGAGGTATACAAGGGTCCACACGGAATGGAAATATACAGATCAAGAAGTATCTCGTAGTGCGTGCAACCACGTGTTGGTATCAGATTTAATCTCCTTCACAACTTGGACAACATCATGAATTTTCACAAGACACTCAAGGGTAGATAGATGTTTTGTATGTCGTTTATAGTGGGGAAGCACACCTATTTGCTTGTTTGAATTCAATAATTGAGGGAGTGGATAACACCTTTAAGAGGGTTTTGATCTAACCCTCACTATTTTAGGTTGTGCCTATCAACCAAGGCAAGAGAACCTGTATTGCAACCCCTATATGGTAAGGATATGGAGATGTCCTTATGTTTTGTATATTATATGGAAGAGGATTTGTGAAAACATGATCAAGTATCCATTATCCAAACTCAAAGGAGTTGTCACTACTAAATGATGGAAATGTTCTCAAAACAAAGCTAGAGCTGCTAAAGACATGATAAGACCCTGATCAACTTTGTGCATTTTAGTGAAAGGATTGAATTCTTTTGTGGACACACAATGCAAATGTAGGGTATTAGAGATAGAATGAATTAGTCTAAAATGAAATTATGATGAGAGATGTTGGAACAAGAGTAGTTAGGAGTCATCACCTTCTTTGGGAAACTTTGTAAATGAATTACAACACCTAAACAACAGAGATGTTTCAATGAATTTGAAGTGCTCTTTCAACCAGGATGTGTGCACACATGGATGCCCAAATCTACACTATTCCATACAAACTTTGATAACCTGCCACAAAGGCTTGAAGAAAAATACCAATGAAGCATCCAGGAATCCCTATTTAATCATGACCTAAGGTGCACCCAAAGGTTTACAGACAGTCTCATTAATCAAGGATAGTAAGATGATTTTAAATTTGTTTATCTTCTATCAGATGAAAGCTCTTCTGAATACAAGATTGCAAATTCCATTAAACCATCAACCAGAAATGAGACCTTGTATGATCAGAGAGATCCTAAACACAAGATTGCAACATGAGCATGAAACACAAATTGAAAACATACTGAAATATAAGTGTATGCAAGCTTTGCCAAGAGATAAAACTAGTTGATCCAAGAATTTGATCAAATATATCAGCAAGGGAATGTTATTTAGACAATCTCAAATCTTGTTGATGGCTTTACAGCTGAAACCAACTCAACATGATGAACATTTGATGCAAACAGGAATAAAAAATGGCCCTCAGGTAGTTTCTGCAAAAGAAATGGAACACTTCCAGTTTTTCACATGAAAATTCTTCTCTCCTCCTCCAAAATTCTCAACAGACCCTTCAAAAATGCCTCCAAATTACATCATATACCCTTTACCAGCTTGGATCCTTGCATCCCAAGAAAAGAATATGCTCAAGGGATCAAATTTGTTACAAAACCCTATCCATTTGATGAAAAATGATATAAAACTGTAAAACAGCTCGCCAAATGCCAGAGATGCACAAATATTTTAAAATATTGCATGGAATCAGATCCTTATCCATCCCAGGGTCACATTTTTGGCATTCCACCATGCCAGCATGCATTTGCAATCATTTTCCACCTTTTTCCCTTATCATTTTTAACTCTGCAACTTTAATTTTTACCATTCACATTTTTACATGGTGAGAAAAATATTTCACGAAAAACACTATAGGGCACCGAATCAGCTCAAATGAATGATGCCACTGTGTTAGAAGGCCGAAAGGATGTAGAATCATATAAAATTTCATGTGATTTGGTGCAAAATGACAATTCCACACTTCTTGGAGCTTCCATGGCGCCCAAAAATGAAATTACACAGCAACCGTTGATTAAAAATCAACTTTAAATCTCTACCCTCCACATGTCAGATCAAATCTTGAATATTCCCTCGAAAATACCCTTTTTTCCCTTTTGGATGAGGTGGGACATGTGTCCAAATACCATTGGACCGGGCCTTCCTTTTAAAATTTACATTTGCGACCCCTTTTGACCTCGAGAAAATTTTGAAAATTTTCCCGCTTGCCCCCTGAACGTGCCACATGTCCTCCTGTGGGCCCTACTAAAAACTGTGGGCCAAAATGATGACTTTTCTCCTTTTTTGAGAAAGGAAAATTTTCTCAACAATCTCCGTGGGCCTCGAACATCCGTTACCTCTTCGCCACGTGTCTTTGTCTCATTGGATGTAGAGTGACCCTCCAAAAATTACCTTTAAACATCCAGGAAGCACAAAACCGTTGCGGGCTGTGCTCTCCATCTCTGCTTTTGAAATGTGCCATGTGTCACCCCATGATTCGATGTGGGGGACACATTCAACTTTTCCCGTCGGGGCCACGGACAAGCTTTTTGGTTTTGGGATTTTTCACCAAAATTTGTAAATTTTTCAACATTTCTCCCGCACTCAAAATCCCCGCCAAGTCTGGGACACGTGTCCGCTTTTCATTCGTCGTGGGCTTCGAGCCAAAATTTTCTTTTTACCCTGTGAAGTTTAAAACTTCAAATTTCTCCAAACCTCCACCCTCCATTTCATCCCCTGCATATGTGTCACTTTCCTATTCGATACGGGCCTCTAGGTCGAAATTTTTCCTTAGGCATTTTGAAGCCAAAATCTTCAAAAAATTTCCAACTATTCACCTCTCCATGCTGACTCTCCTGGACATGTGTCGCCATCCCATTGGGCACGGGCTTTCGGGCCAAATTTTTCCTCTAGCATTTTGAAGCCAAAATTTTCAAACTCTTCTAAGTCCCCGCTTTTCAGTCAACCTCCCTGGACATGTTTCGCCTTCCATTGGGCACGTGCCTCCAGGTCAAAATTTTCCATGATGTTTTGAGCCAAAAATTTGAAAAATTTCAACTCCACCACCGCCCGCTTGATCCTCCCATGCCACATGTCGCCTTCTCATTGGGCGCGGGATCGTGGGCCAAAAAGTGACTTCGAATAATTTTCCAAAATGAGAGAAAATGTTAAGTGACCCCTACCACCTGCCGGTCCATCAACTAATCACATCGTGCCATGTAGGCACATCACTGTAGCACTGCGGGGCCGCGGTCAAGAATTTTCCTTTCGCCAAAATTTCAAAAATGACAAGTTAATAATGTTTTCCCACACATCCCCGACCAATAGGAGCCTACCACGTTAGCATAAAGATTGCAATGATAAATTTGATAGCACGAGCCACACAAAATGTGAAAAATACTGGGGAATGCCCTAGAAACCAATTTTTTGTGGAAGGAAAAATTCTTCATTTTAAACCAACTGAATCATTTTTGACATCATTTGCGACCTTGGGATTGGGGAAACACTTGCACAAATTCAGGATTTGATCAATTTTGAGTTTTTGCACGATTTGGAAATGGAAAAAATGGCACACTCGTAAAAATGAATAAATTAGGGCAAAAATGGGGGGAAACTTGGATCTTGTTTCAAAATAGGGAGAATAACAACATTATGAGCATATCAAAGGCATTCAATTGGAAAATGTGAACTGCAGACCACGAGACCAAAAATGAAATGTTTGTGAGTACATTTGGTCATGAAAAATAAGGCACATTATGCAAACTCAATAATGGGACCAACACCACGCATATGCTCACCAAATTGAATGATCAAGAGAGATGGTTGCAAGTAAACACCATGTGACTTCATATTGCAAAGAAAATTTCCGAGGGAGAGGTGTATAATTTAGTAGCCTATATTGTAGATCCCATTTTTGAGGAAGAACGCTGGGTGAAAATATATGTTTTGGTGTCATCCTCTTATCTCTTGTATCTATAGAAATTGGAGTTCCCGATGGGCCAAAGAATAAAATCTGGGAATACCCCATGAGAAGAAGTCCATCACCGAAAGGTTCGAGAAATATTTATGTGAAGGATTAATGAGTGGCCCATTCAAACAAAGGACAAAAATGTGGTATGATCGACTTCGGAAGACACTTGAGGAGGAGTAGATTATTTCAAAGGATCTACTCACGGTAGTAGCTAAGGTAATACGGTTTGTAGTGTATTAGCATTTTTGCATCATGTAGTTTTCCATGAAGGATGGGACATGGAGTCCATGGTGCATGTAGTCATTTTTATACCCTTCATATAATAGGAAAATCCCATGCGTGTCGGCCTATCATCCGATGAGTCTTTGGGAACTCACCCGAGGCTTGCGTGGGTGCCGAGTCTCTCCTTTATGTGAGTCTTGTGAGAATGCATCATTTTAGAATAGATAATCAAATGTAGGATAGAAATTAACTAAACCAAATTCTTATGAACTTAGGAATAGTTATCATCTCATTATATACAGGTAAGAGAAATAACAAGCAACACATGCAAATGATTCATATAGAAAGGAAATTCATAAGTATTGAACACAAATGATTTATAACAGAGCATTATATTCATAATATCAAAGTTAATAACCCACATTACATACCTTGAGGTCATAACAGATCCTCATATAATTATGTAGAGCCAAGTCATGCATTAGAACTATACTAGGTTCATCATATTACAAAGAAAAATGAGAACCCATCCCCTTCTATGTGCTATTTCTCACAGAGCTCTCCTAATCCCTAACCATAATTCCCTCCATTATATTTTTCTACAGATCTTCACCTCTCTTCAACTATAACTCAATATCTTTTTTTCTTCTACTCGAGCGCTTGTATATATAGCCTTAGCACCCACCGCCATGCCTTCCATTGAGATCGGTTGCCACAACTATCGAAGTGGTCCTCCATGGAAGCATGCATTTTGCTATCTCGAGCTCTCGCATTATTTACAATGATGTCTTTGAAAATTCCATCACATTAATGGAATATTACCTTTTTGATCCATGATCGCTGAGGATGGCACCTTATCCACAAGGGTCATGCTTTTCTCATGTGCTACTGGGATGCCGAATGTGGCTAAATACAAAACCCATTTTACCCTCTGCAGCACGCACCGTGTGTTCTACAAAACCCGCTAGAACCTTTCCCTATGTATCTCCTTCAACTCACATGCCATTCTTCCACTAGGTCTTGCATGCCCACACCCTTCTTGTACTTAGTTGATATTTTGGGGCCCAACATCACCCCACACTACGCCTATTCTCCATCCCCAAAAACAATCTTCAATAAAGAATTAAAGAATGGTGGATCCTTACAAATGGTTGGAATGGAAGAATGAAGGAATGAATAAATGGGGAAAATAATGAAAGAATGGGGAACTTAATTTACTTTTGGAGGAGGAGAGGGAAATCCTTTCTTAAATCAGCTTCTAATTTTCCCCAAGTGTCGATCTCGTTTTGTGCTTGTTGACAGAGGTCACCCACTAGGGTGCTCACTTCTTCAAAACTAAGCTCCTCTCCCTTAGCACTCATTATCTCCACAATCTCCTCTAGTTGTTTTCCCAAATCCTCGAGCATGCATCCATCCTTTGAGTGATTTGAGGGTACAATTCCTTTAGTTGGTTCTTGATTGAGCCCCATAAGGTCTCAATGGCCTCTGATTTCTTTTCTACCTCAGCTAGGATCTTGTCTCACTCCACCCTATTCCCCTTGTTCTTTTCCTAGAACTCCTTGAGTTCCACTTCATGGGTGGAAACTAGGATACTTTCCACTCTATCTCTATCCACATAGTTATCATAGGTAACCTTATTAGTTTGTTTGTGGCAATGGTTTTTACATCGGCGAGGATCTTGTTGTACTGAGAAACAATCTCCACCACCTTCATCTTATTTTATTTCTCTTGGCATGCCAATGCCTCTCTATGTTGATTCTAGGGAAAGTGGTCACCTCTCCATGGTGAGTATGTGGGTCAAGTCCTCTAGGAATTGTAAGGATGATCCATACTTTTACACGGGCAATGTTAAGTCTGGATGTTTTAGGACAATGGCATCCATGATCATCTCTATCTTCTTGTATGCCTCACACTCTTGCCTTTTCATCTTTCAACTCATGCCTTAATTGAGTGCTGATTAGCTCTTCTTGCTTCAAGTCCTTGGTCTTTTCAATGAGCTCTTCTTCCTTTTTCTCCATCTCTGCCTCTAGGAACTTTACCTGTCATTTCTCCCAAAGATTCTAGCTTGACCTCAATTGAGACTTTATTGAGCATGTTGCAAATCCACTCAATATGAAAACCTCGAGCATTCACCAAGGGTTTATCCTTTTTTTTTGGCACTTGCATCAATGCCCCTTGGCTTACTTCAAATTTTGGCTCATTAATGTGGGACTCAAATTCCCATGACAACATTTTCCTTGTCGAGGGTATGCACCTTCCTCATCAAATGAAGTCATAGCTAAAATTTGTTCTATTGGAATGGTGCTCTAGAAGTGCGTGTGTAACACCTTGTTTGGATCATCAATGTAGCCCATTCCTTGAACTTGTGATGCTTTACATGCTCTTCCTCCCTATGCATGTGGCCTTTGGAAAACTTACAGCCAAACTGGGATCTCCTCCCATGCTACCATATTATTTTTCTACGCTCTCCTCCTTAGCTTCCTTCATCACCACATCTGCACTGCATTCCACTTCTTGTTCTACCAGGTCCTTGATGATTTTTTCTACTTATTTCTCCATGGCCTCATCTACCTGTTCCTTTGTGAGGCTTGGGGTCCTTTTTCTTTTGTAACTTCTTCCCCGCCTACCCCCTTGCCTTGGGTCTCACCTCTTCTTCATCCTCCTTTTCCTCATCTCCTTCATTATACTCATCTCCTTCTTCTTCATAATCATGTATCTCATAGATGGGATGGTATTTTCCTCCTAGTTCATCTTCATCATCATCTCTATCACCGATGTAGGCATCTAGGTCTTCTATCTCTTCTGAATCACCTCATCCGTCACCTTCTGCTTCTTCCTTACTAGGGATTCTAGTATAGGGGATTCTTCTCTTTCTTTTTCTTTGACAGGTGATGTCTTCCTTAGAAATTCCTCTAAGTGAGGGGCTCTTCATGCTCGATGCTTCTTCTTCTAGAGTCTTTGCTTTCACTAGGGACTTCTTCCTCTGCGCGTAAGTACTAGGCTTAGCGCTTTGTCTCTAGAGTGCGCTTACGCTGTAAGTAGTTTGAACACTTGGTGCCTTCTACACCTCTTCTCTTTCTCTCTTTCTAGGCATGGCCTTCTTCCTTCTATAGGGTCTTTAGGGATGGAGACATCATTCTCTAAGTAAGTTCCTTTTTCAAATTTTGGCCTTATGTGTAGGTACACCCTTACTGCGGTCCTTCCTACAATTGGCAGCATCAAAGGATTCATCATTTGGATCTCATGGGAGACATATCTCTCCACGTATGCACTTCTTTGGGTAGACTAGATTCCAACATAGCTTGTGGTGGTCTACATCTACCTCACTAAGGTTCAAACCTTAGTCTCTTGGCCTCCTTGAACTAATTAAATTCGGCTTGGAAGTATAATGCGGTGAAGGAGAAGGGTAGTTTACACCATGGACTCATGTTCTCATCTATTAACCTAAATATACCAATGTAGAAGTGTTGGTACACTACAAATTCTACCTCTCCACTTACGAATGGGAAATTTTTTGGGATCCTCCACTCAACCCCACGAATGCGTCACACATTCATTTATACCATTTCTCTAGGCACACCTTGTGAGTGATCCATCATGGTTTCACAAGTATACTTTACAAACCTCTTTGCGGGCAAGGGATCCTCTTCTAGATATTCCCAAAATAAATTTTTTGGCCCATCGGGTACTCCAATATTTGAGAACACAATAGTGAGGAGTACATTACCGAAGAGTATCTTCTCTCCCTCCTATACGCTACTTATAATTTCATCTGTGATGAAAGCGGACAAGTTGTAGATGGTTCCTTCTGATATCTTCTGGCATACATTCAGCCATGCCTTGTTTACTTGTGTCCATATTTCTTTATCATTGAGCTTGGTTACAAGTGTATGACCATCCTCATCACTGGGTCTGGTATTTCTGAGATGTCAAAGTATCTCGAACCCTTCTTGTAGTCATACGTGGCTACAGTCTTCTTGATGGATTCCTTTTCACTCAGATCATCATCAATGTTATCTCCTTCACAATTGAGGCCTATGAACTTAGATATCAACTTGTGTGTGATGTGCATCTTACACCCCTGAAGTAAAAGTGATCTTCATGTATGCGTGACATCAACCATTGATAAAGGCACTCAAGTTTTTGAAGTAAGGTAACTCATAAAGCTATAACAACCCTGCCTTCTCCAATTTGACCTTTACTTCATCATTGTAAATTGGCATGCCTTCCAACATCCTCTTGTTGGTTGGTCAAACAACTCCAAATCCATCTCCTTCTCCATTGTGCTTATGCGATGATTATAATCACTTATGACCATCTTTCAAGGTGTGACTCCCATTATTTTCCTAGCAATACCCCATTTGGGTATTGCATTTCCGCATACCATTCTTCATTGGTGCTTGTGACAACAACGATCTGCTTTCCCTTTCCCTTGCCCTTTGTTTTCTTTGGTGAAATGGTTGGTTTCCTTGGTGCCATTCTTTTGGTTAGTGCTAACACTTAAATCCTCTTCCCCTTGCTCTTCTCTCTATCACTCTGTCCAATCCCAAAGCTCAACCTTGTGAAGAAACCCTTCTAACTCCATGCCCTAGCTACCAAACCCTAACTGGAAAAATCCTTCCACAAGATGACACTTCCTCAACAAAATTTCCCACGCCCATGTACTCCTTCCACACTAGTTTATGGATCTACCCTAGTCACACACTTTAGATCTCTTGGATTCTCCTTTCTTCACACAAATCTCTCTGGATTTTCCTAGTTCACAAGAGATTTTTCTTCTTCTTGTAAACGCAAGGTAACAAATGATTTACCCGACCTTGTATTTATAGTTTTTTCTTCTTTCAGCATTAAATGCTATACCACCTACCAACGTACTTTAACATTAAATGTGGATTTTTCCACTAATCGTCTTTAAGCACTTTTACCCATGCACCACATCCTACGCGAAAAACCTTTTACAACCTTCTAGCGCAAAAATCCAACCCGACCGAAGACTCTTACGTGCATGTCCACAATGCCAAAGGCACTTCTTCTGTCCTTTACCCAATTTTTCCCTCACCTACCTCATGTTGTTCCTGCACTCTTCATCCTTTTTGTATGTGGTTTTCTGCAAAGGCTTTTTGACACCAACCATTCTCATCCACCTTCTCTATCTTCTTACGTGCTTTCATGCTTTTATCCTTCAATCGGGCCATTCACCATAACTTCTATTGCCAGCTCAAACTTGTATTATAGGCCTATAATTTGTATCACTCCACCCCACACTAAAATAGATGCGTGGTCCTATGCATACAAAAATTTAGAGAGATAATAATGGTTAACAATGCACAAGGTGAAAATGAAACAAAATGAAATGAACAAGCAACGTGCAAGTGGAAACACAAGGAAAGAAAAAAATCATAAAGGAAAATTATAAGATAACTAGAAATACTACCTTATTACAAACACCAAGAAGACTTATTTATAGTAGGGCTTCATCCTACTCCCATTGAAGTGACCTAGTAACCTCATCCCATCCAACACTTATAATTGGCAAGCGCAAAAATCAAGAATGTACGAGATGATGTAAGGTCCCAACCAATGGAATTTCAACTTCCTAGGATGGGTGCAAATACTTTGAATCATACAACAACACCAACTACACAACCTCAAACTTATTGTTCTTGATATGATAATCATGCCATGATTTTTGTCTTGATTTTTATGTCTTATGACTCCATCTAGCATGTGATTTAATTTCATCTAACTACATCAAATTATAAATTCTTTCTTCCAACACTTTCTCATCAGCTATCCATCCTACGTGCGCTATACGCTATGTAGTGAAGGTAACATGAATTCCATGGTCAAACAACCTCCACACCAAAAACTAATTGAAATGGTGTGGCCTTGTTCAACCTTTTGTAGGTTTTCTGTATGCCCATAGAATGACTGATAACTTATCATCCCAATCCTATCTTCCAACATCACAGATCTTAGTTAACGTGTGACTTAGTATTTATTTAAATGCCTCAGTAGTCCATTTTCTTGAGGGTGATATGGGGTAGTCTTATGATGGGCCACCATAAATTCTACTAATAGAATCCTGACTGTTTCATTGAGAAAGTGTGTACCCCTATCACTTGTTAAACTTAAAGGGCAACCATACATGTTGATTATGTTCTCCCATAAAAATCTAGTAGTTGTTTCCATGGTACAATCCTTTGTAGGTGCTGCCTTTTCCCACCATGTCAAGTAATCAATGCAAGTGATGATATACCATGAACCAGTCCTTCATGCGGTTGACACAATTGGTCCTACAAAGTCAATTGCCCATTTCTCAAATGGTTCAACACTAGCTATTGGTCACAAAGGAATTTCATCTCTCTTTCCAAGTTTCCCAAGGAATTGGTAATGGTCATAGGAATTGAAAAACTCAATACAATCTTTGTAGATGGTTTCCCACCAAATCCTAGCTAATAAAATCTTCACGTGGTAGCATTTCTTGTATAGTGTCCTCTTGTAATCCCACCATACACTTCTTCCATAATGGCTACGTGCTCATGTTCCAATACACATTGGCACAGAACCTCATCACGATCTAAATTATACAAATCTCCACTAATCAACATGTAGGGTGCAACGCATATTGCTATCTACTTTCTCTCTAGGGCCTTCATTCCTTTCGGCGCCATACCTATTTTTAAGAACACTGCGATATCTTCCAAGTCCGAGGGGCATGCACTGTAACCTAAATAGTTACACATATGGAATGGTATCCTCAATGCTTTACACATCCTCCCTAAGTTAATCATTGATAAGTGGTTAGGTCCTAAATTATTTTTCTTGGTTTCACGACCATTGTGAACTCGAATTCTTGAAATAGAAAGACCCAAAGACATATGTGCCCTTACTTGAACAATTTTTTTAACTAAGTATTTCAATTCCATGTGGTCTATGTAGAATATGAAGGGCATTGCCAATAGATACTACCTAAACTTGCAGGCGCGTAGATCATAGAAAATGCTTCACGCTTAGTAGTTGTGTAATTCTACTCTATTGGTGTCAACTTCCTACTTGCAAAACATAAGGGATGTTCAAAAATTCCCTCTCTAGGTTGTCGTTAGTACTACTCCCATAGCTTTCCGAGGCATCAACATGTACATGGAAAGACTTATCCCAAGAAGGAAAATGTAAGATAGGCACCATGACAAGCCTATCCTTCAGAGTGTCAAATGCCTTCTACTGCGCCTCTCCCCAATGAAAGGCACACTTGTGTTTTAATAATTATTCTAAGGGTGTGGAGATCTTGGTATATCCCTTGAAGAACTTCCTGTAATACCCTATATGCCCAAGAAATCCACACATTGCACTTTGATTAGTGGGATCCCCTAACCCCACAATAACTACAACTTTAGCGGGATCTACTAGCAAACTCTCTTTGCATATAATGTGTCCTAACAGGGCTCCAAATGGAATAACAAAGACACATTTCTTAATGTTGAGGGATATCCTCAATTGCTGACATCTCTCAAACATCAGCCTTAAGTTGTCAAAATGGTCTTTCACTAATCCATAAATAGTCCATTCATCTAAGTAAACTTGAAGAAACTTATGGATGAAGTCTTGAAATTCTTGTACTACAATGCGTGAGAACACAATAGACGCATTGTTTATTCCAAAAGGCATAACTGTGTAGGAAAAACTTCCCCATTCAATGGAAAAATTTGTCTTTTCCGGTCTTCCTTTGCAATCCTAACTTGGTGGTACCCTGAGAACCCATCCGTGAAAGAGTAGACTTCATGACCAACTACTCCTAATATTTATTCAATAAAGGGGGTTAGGAAGGGATCAATGACACACACTGCATTCAGATCCCTATAGTCAACACAAATTCTTATCCTTCCATCCTTCTTGATCGATGACCATTAGGCTTATCCATTCGATTCTTCTACTACCTCAATGATAAAAATACTATCATTTTGTCTATTTCCTCCTTCACCCGTATGCATAAATTTGGATTCATATGATAATGACACTTCCGAATCAAGTGCACTTTACTTCAACTTGATCTTCGTCTTCCCAAGGAATGGTGAGTGCATTTGAGTTCATGGTACCCATGAGGAAAGAAATCTTGGAACTTGCACAATAGATCAATGATCTTTGAAACCTCCTTTTCAAACCAATAGTCACCGATGATAGCTTCTTTAGGTTTTCCTCCATCCCAATCTTAACCTTCTTTATTTTAAGGGATCATGGTAGGAGCGTGCTTGCTCATCGGTGTTATCTATGACCTCATGTGTACCCTCTAAATGGTTCACATCTAAAGTCTCCATCTCTTCCTTGTCTATCGCATATATAAATTTTCTCTTTTCTTTTTCCATGCATGTGCGCTCAAGCCGTACCTCTTCCGATTATTCTTCATTGAGGCATGTATCCATAAAGGGCTCACCTAACAGATTCTAGTAGCCTATCCTCTGCTATAAGCACTATGTCCTATCAGTAAGGTGCTTGATCATTTACAATGCCTTATCTTGATGGCTTGGTACTCCAAAATTTGAAAGTTTGAATGAGATCAGTGCCAAATCTTTCCAATTACCCATTTGATGACGCATCTCTGAATGAATGTACCAAGCACACACACAACCTTGTAAGGTGGAATACAAATTATGCACCCATAACAAAGGTGGTAATGCTTCTGCACTTCCCATCTAGGCCTTCTCACATGCTTGGATATGAAATGAAGTGGTCTCTTTACCATGGTAGTCTTGTATAGCCATGGGTGCGTTGCTCCTGGAAAACCTTACAGAATACACAATTCTTACCTTGCACCATTCCAAGAGGTCTTCCGATGTGAAGCCCACCAACGTGCTACTATTTTGAGTAGGTTGTAATTGAGAATTCCCCTCTCTCTCATACTCAATTTTCCATTGAGCTTCCATCTCGTTTGGTCACATTCCCCTTAGCCCTTGATTGGATAAAACTTAAACATGGGCACCTAACCATGGCCCCCCCCCACATTAATATTAATTTAATTATTTTAATTAAATTAATCCTCATCCTCACAATTTCATTATTTAATTGTCTTAATTGACCTAGTTCCACCTCACCTAGACACCTCACCAACCATCTCACCCTAGACCTATTCTTGGCATGTTCCCATAACTAACTACAACTAAGTCTTACTTGCCTTAATGAGCTAAGATTTGGTCTAACCCTAAAATCACATGCCTAAGATTTCTCTAACCACATTCCCACTCATTAGAAGGAAGCTTCCATTCTGATCCATGACAACAAACCAACTTGGCCCAAGAAATTAGAAAGATCTGCCCATTTTAGTAAACCTAGGGAATCCCACCTTTAAATGCTAGTCGGACCTAAACCGACCGGCCAAACCTAAACCACGAGTCAATGGAACCATCATTGGTTACCATTTATTCACCTTAGCAACCTTGTTTGAGAGGTTGGCACATTTGAGACAGAGGAGAGAGATCAGAGCTGCATGCAAGTAGAACCAACATCCTTTCATGCATCCAGACATTCACATAGCCAACCACGGGACAAATCTAGAAGCATTACACTCATGGAAGCATTCCAGGATTCATTGCTATGGTCCCAAATACCATCCTTTTGATCAACTACCATTACCATTCAACCATCCAATCTGCATCATAGTAAGTGTATCCCTAACCAACATTGTTATTTCAGTTAGTAGCTTTTGTTACTCTTGTTATTAATCTACACTTTGCATGCTCATTCTCTATCCCTTACCAACCTATAACCCAACCATTTCCTTACCCACACCACCAAATCACCCATCCTCTCTGTTGTTCATCCTGAATACACCTGAGACTTCTATAAACCTCCTTATCCACCCTACCATCTCTATCAAATCCCAGATCAAACCTTGTAATCAGATCTCTTTGAGTTTCATACACCCTGACCTTACCGACGTTGGTTACCCATAACCATCATCGGTTTTGCATAAACCATCACCATGGTCATACAGACCGACGTTCGGTCTCTGTGTTTTATACCTGCCCAAGAATAAAGCCAAACAACCTCCTACCAATTGACCTAAATAACCCAGAATCAGACCTGACTAGTCCCAGTACCTTGACAATCACCTCATCCTTTAGATCCAACTATAGCCTAGCCTGTTGTGATTGGATTTTCTTATTGTACTTGAATGAGATACCTAAATCATATCAACTACAGTAGGAATTTACTTATTTCTCACATTAATTTGTTTTAAATAGTGGATTGACAACCATCTAGGAAGTATCACACTTCCAGAACTAGCATACGCTAGGTAGTCCATTGTCATATATCATTTAACTTCTCTTTTGTGGTCTTGTTTTCTATTACAAGTAGTTCCTCCTAGCCAAAAGGAAGCTCTCACAATCGGCATTGGGTCAAGAAGTTAGAATGCACACATCAACCTCAACCAACCCATTTAATAGGTATTCCTCCTAGCCCATAACCCTATATCTTGTTTCATCATTCAAAAAATGTAAAGAAAATGGTGAAACATTTTGGCACGCCCGGTGGGACCCATCAGGGGTTCTATTGCATTTTCTTCATTTCTAGGTGAAATTTGTGTGTTTGTTTCCCTTTAAAAGGCTTACATAGTAATTTTCTTCCCTAGTAATCCTCTCTTCTTTCTAATTTCTCTAAAAGAAACATTTCTCTTGGTGCATTTAAAAGGAATCATTCTTCTTTCTTGCTTTCTGCATTTAGTGAAAGAGCATACCCTCTCTATTCATCATTTGCTTCATCGAACGTAATATTTTCGATTTGGGCTTAAAATTGGTTGCATTACATTCTGATTTTCTGCATTTAGCTCACATTAAAATGAGGGCAACCTATATGTTGGAAGTCATGCCCAGTTGATGGTTGACACAAAGAATCGTAGAAAGCACATTCTCTCTCTCTCTCTCTCTCTCTCTCTTACCAAACTACACAAAATTGAAATATACACATCTTTCTTAAACAACATCTTACAGGAACACTTTTCAGTGATCACATGATCAGATGGTAGGTACTCCCCAGCTTGTTACCTTCTGTCGAGTCATTATCTCAGAAGATGGCCCGCCCCCACCATAACATACCTGAAACCTCTCCTTTTAGATATCCTTCTTCGTAGGAAGCCTTCCTCACCAAAAACTCTATTCTAAATTCATGAGTCAGTCTTCTAAATAGCATAAGCTCAACACATTAAAAATCACTTGTTAGGTACATGTTTTTAGTGTTTGATTGATGTGTGTTTTGAGGTGTGAGGATACGCTTCTCCATTTTTCCATTTTGTTGCCTTACACACTCCACAATCATAGTTGGAGTATTCGACTTCTTTTGAGTGTGTCAAGGACTTCATTGCATCATCTCTAGACCTCTGGGTTGATTATTTATCTCACTAAAATTCACAACAATCCATTTTTCTACATTTTCCAATTTTCACGATGCTTAGCATTGGTTACCCTTACATCGCATCGGTTTTTCTTAACCGGCATCGGTTTTTTGTTCTTTTGGGTTAAATTGCCTAAAGAACCCTTATTTCATTTTCTTTGTTGTCAGAGTTCTGTGAGTCTGTACTCTCTAGGCTTTGATAAACCATCATCATACAACTTGTTCATCTGACCATCACTAGTCTTTACCTCATTTGGTAAAATTGTTCCTGTCTCACAAGTAACTAACCTCGGTTACCCCTAAACCAGCATCGGTCATCCTTAACTGGTGTCAGTTACCCTGTATTGAATATCAACTGATATATTACCCAAATCCACCTATAGACACCTATTTTCTTCATTCTCACTCTCCTATGTCATCTGCAGGATACAACATCACCTGATATACATTCATTCACATGGTGTTGACTCGTAATCAAGCTAATGCTCTTACATTTCACACAAGTTGTCAACCACTCCCTGCCTAGTCCTTCACCACCCTCTTGCCTGTCACCCATGGATCAACCCTACCTACCACCATTTTGTAGGTGATGAGGAATTTTCATGACTCCTTGATCAAGAATCCCATGGCCTTATAGTTCTACCTTTCCCACTCTTCCACCCGGGACTCCTCGGGTCAGTTGATATATGGCATGCATGTATCCATCTCTCTGCCCTTATTCCCACTTCTACATCAGCCCCCTAATAATGTGGTGTTACCTTCACCTACTTCACCCTAGTGGTTTCACATTAGGACCCATACCATATTATGATGACCATTGCATCTGTAGTATCAGTCACACCTGTAGTATCTGTTGTCCCCTCATTGACCACCCAGACCATAACCCATCCACACCCATTGTCTCTCACAAATACCATTGTAACACAACCACCTGTGGTGTCGGTGACCCCTACTCCATTCCAGAATCTTGTCCTCTCCATCCCACAAACACTACCCCCAATCACTACTAGAGTCACTACATGACCATCCCACCTACATACACATACTATCAACAACCCCTATCTCATCTGTCACCCATTCTGGATACATGCCCTCTATGTCGGTCCCTATTCTCAACCTCCCTATTTGGCATCACCATACAATGGAATGCCACCCACATCACATAGGTTCAATACCAGCCCCCTTATGCCACAGGAGGTGCCCTTCCATCACAACCTACCAATGACCTCATCAAATTGATGATGGAAAGGATGCAGACACTGGAAGCATCGGTTTTGGGCTCACGTAATTCTCTCACCTATGATGAAATATATAATGAGCCCATTCATCCATCCATCCCTATTCACCCATACCCCATGTACATTGGGAAATGCCAAAATTCAACCATTTCAATAGTAAAGAAGACCCAACAACATTTGTGGTCTTTCAAACATGGGTGTTACCTGATCGCCCATGATGATGCTTTACTCCTATGGACCTTCCCGATGTCCTGATAGGACCTGCATTGGATTAGTATAGTGGGCTACCAAGACACTCCATCTACTCATTTAATCAAGTAGCCCAAGCCTTCTTAGATCACTTCTCCATCAACATTGTTAAGAAGGTTACCATGACTGATCTTTATTCCACATGACAATATGATGATGAGTCTATCGCTGACTTTTTCACTCATTGGCATGCGCAAGCCTAATTAACCAGCTCACATTTCAATTACCTCAAACTAAACTCATAGAGTTGTTTACTTGGGCTTGTGCAAGACACATCTCACCAACCCTGTAGGTGCAAACCTTTCACACTTTTGATGAGGCATTCACCATGGCATGGAAATTGGAAATTTGTTATCAAAGAGAAGAAAATTCAACTTTGTAACAAGAACATCACATTCAAATCAAATGATGCTTCTTCATCTTGAAACCCCAAAAAACTATTCAAAACCCAAAGGATCTGCAATGTTGTAGTTCTCAAGGTTGGCCCCCTCATCAATCAAACCCAGCCAAACCTCCTCTAATCTCTCTCCCATCCAAGCTTTCTAGTTCAGATGAGAACAATGAAAGTACACTTCGATAGGAGAATCTTATTCTTCTATTTTGGAAAATCTTGTTAAGGTTGGTGCCATTACCCTTCCACCTATAAAACCACATACTGGTTTTGACCCTGAGTGACCCATGCCCGCATGGTATAAGGAACATGAATTTTGCAACTATCATCATGTCAAAGGTCATAGCGATAATAACTACATCACCTTCAAGAATATCATCCAAGAAATGTTAGACAATGGAGATCTAGTCTTGGATAGCCCAATGCACCCACTAACCAAAACCTACATATCTTCAAGAAAGCCATTTCCTAATCATGCCCCATCTTCCAACCAAGTTGGTGACACTTCAAACAATGATAGCAATGTCCTGTGAGGTCCATGCTATTTTTGATGACATACTAGTTGCTTCCCAATTGCCTCATGTTCCTTCCATAGATGAAATCTTAGCCTGAGCTCCCCTACCTACACAAGAACCTATTTCATCTACTCCTCCACCCATCAGAGGAACCCCCTTCATTTTCTCCTTCACCTGTGGAAGAGCCTATAATTAGCACGCCACCTTTGACCCCTCAAATTTTTGAGTAGTTGTCAGTGGCACCTCTCCTACTCATAGGAGATACATGTCCACAACCCACATCATCAAGGAGAGTCGACCTCATCTGGCCCATCCTCTCCTCTACCCATGGAGGATCCTATAGAAATACCATTCCTTTAGATGACCATTCACCATCGGACCTTCAAGATCCCATTGATATGCTTTGGCTCTCTTACCCACAGAGTCTGAGGCTAGCCATTTCCCTATATCTCAAACACATTTTATGGGATTTCTACTCGATCCACATTGGCCCCACCTACAACAATACCATTTTCATGCTTGGTCGATCACTGGACTATGTTGATAGAGCCTTACTTTGGGGATGCCTTCTACTTCCTATTTCAACCCAAATGCAATTTGTCACTCACCGAACACCTCCACTATCTATCCAAAAGTGTTTGAGAAACCAAAACAAACACAACCATGACTATTGCAACACCTTCCATGTCACCACCCATGGCCCAACTCACACCTCTTCCCATAACCCAACATACATCTACACCCAAACACCTACCCACACCTATATCATCTCCCTTACCTAAACCTATTACTACCTTAGGGGTCATACAACAACTAGCCTTACTCACCCACCCATCAAATTAGATTTAGCCACATCTTCCAAAACTAACACTAAACTTACTTTGGCCCCTAAAAAGAAGACCCAACCTCCTAGGCCTCATACACCAACCTCACCTACCACACCATTATCACCTTCACCCCTTCCATCCATCCTAGGACCTCACCCCTCGACCCTGGCCAAGTAACCTCCTTCCACCTGGTAAACCAAGAATGCAACAACCCATCTCCTCATCATGGACCTCTAATATACCCAAGTGACCCACACAACTTCCGCCCTCACCCGTAACCTTCTTACCACCCATACCTCCACTACCATCCATAACTTCTTCACTACCCATGACACTTTCTTCTCTTTCACTCACACCTTCTACCCAACCTCTACCACCACCTCCACAACACCTCGGTTACCCCCGTGGGTAACCCATCCTCTTCCACCATCTACTTTTCCCTCCACATCTCATACACCCATGTCACCTTTTCCCAAAAAGGTGCAACCTAAAGCTAAAAATATGCTACCCTCAATAAGGTAGTTAAACCAACCAAACCTTCTTTTCGCTAGCTCTTCTACCATGCCCATACCCAAGCAGATGCAACCAAGACCTAAGACCACTCCACACACACCAAACTAGTAAACCAAACCATCCCCCCCTCATGTAAAAAGCCTCTTCCTCCACAATCAGCCACACCTGTACCCAAACCCACATTCACCTCCCATTGTGATCCACTAGCTAGGATCCTATGCCAAAATCTTAACCAATCTCCTCTTGAAACTTTTGTCATCACATTACCACCTCTTAGACCTTATGACCCACTCAAACCCAAACCAAAAGGGTTTGATGAAACTAAAATTTGTGCCTACCATCGTGTGTCCAGGACATGATGTAGAGAACTATAAGGCTTTAAAAACTGCTCTTGTCAATTATGTCCTCCCGAAGAAAATTTTGATGATGATGATCTTCTTGATGAGGACCCCATTTCACCTTCACCAATTTCCATAGATCTTCTCCCATTACCTACTCAGTGACCAATATCTCCCCCCAAAACTCTTTGATCCACCCCGAGATTTGAGATTAACATGGTCCGTATAAGAGAGTTGGCCAAACCACCACCCAAATGCCAATGTGCCCTACTCATTTCACAAGGATCATATCCCCCACTAGGGTTTTTTCCCTCATGCCATTATACCTTCCATGACACACCCTCTTCATCCACCTCCCCTCAAATTAACATGGTTCACGTTACCACCCATGCTCAAAAAGAAAAGGGAAAGGAAAAGGAAACTGGCCCATCAACCAACCCTGTACCCAACATACCATCCATCCGCACCCATACCCAAAGTCACCATTCGAGGTCCTACATATCCTATTTTCGATGGGGTCACACATCACACAATGCTAAAACAACTACACCAATCCCCCTCAAAATGTCTTTATATGACCTCATCAAACCTCTGAGTCACATCGTCAAGCCCTCATGGAGGTCCTTCAATCTATTGAAGTCTTACCAAATGACCACACTGTAGCCTCCATCATTACCCCTCACCATGTTTAGCCCTCTCTCACTAGGTCATCACCTTCCTCTATGCCTCCACCTACTCACCAAGTAGCCACCCTCAGCTTTTTAGATGAAGAGATCACTCCCTTCTAGTCTGATGACCCCGACCCCACTCTTTTCATCTCTATCTTTATCGATAATATATACATATGATGTGTTATGATCGATGGTGGTGCTAGTATTAACATCATCTCCTCCCATGCATATGACCAAATGTGAATACCTACCAATTACATGCATGGTAACCTGGTTATGTTGTGCTCCTTCAATGATGCCATGACCTCTACCCTAGGTACCATCATTCTCCATGTCCGCGTGGGTCCCCGCACTATCCCAAAACTTTTCTATGTCCTAGAAGGGGAGTTCAATATAACTTGTTGCTTGGATGACCTTGGATCCATGCCATGGGTTGTGTCCCTTGACTTTACACCATTGCCTCAAATTTGAACATGAGGGACATAATTACACCATCCCTACCATTGACCCATCACCTTTCAAGACCTGTAACATGTTATACCGGCCTAATGATGTGCTTGTACCAGTCAAGGCATCTGCCACTATCCCTACTTCACCTTCACCTACTAAGCCCATCCACCAAAACTGCCACTACCTCTTCTACATCTAACCTTGCTATCCCCCCACTGCTGCAGCCTCTCCTTGACTCACCTATTTCCCCATCATCTAGTGAGCCATCCATCCCCACTACCCACATACCAACTACTGATCCCTTAGAAGGTGTTTTTCAATGCCTCACTCTGGGGGAATACCACCTATACAATATCAACACCTTCCTCACCCCCACAAGAGTATGGGAACTGTGCCAACACCCCAATTATGACATCACATCGGTGAAGTTTTTCCTTATGGCCCTCCCCACCTTCACACTAATCTACATGTATGGGGGACTTGATATGCCACCTATAAACCTGAACCTCCATCCCAAACCCAACCATTTTCATCTGACCTACACTCCCTCACTAACCACACTTTCTCACACTTTCCTCCACCGGTGTGCGTGGAAAGGATTTGGCTTTGGATTTTATGAACAGGGCCGCCATATTGTCATTTCTGTACCTCTCATAAACACAATGACCGTAGTGGCATTGGTTTTGATGCTCCACCTTCCAAGAAGGTTCACGTCGACCTCATCAGGATGGAAAATCTTCCCCATCTCATTCACCCACATTACCATCTTCACCCATGAGTCCATAGATCCGAATCTATTCCTCCTAACTTTTTTTTTTCATAAACACCATTTCCCTGGGACCTCTAACCTATCAATGTGATGGTGAAGCTCCCTCTTCTCTCCCATTCCTATATCCTGACATGATCGATGATGATACACCTTCTATTAATGTCATTCAATGTCAGGATGATGAATCCATCCTCACTACCTTGGTGTGGAAGATTCTTATATTCATCGGTCGTTACCCTCTGAGACGTAAACCATGTTGAATGAATCGACCATTGAAATCAACATTAACACTCAGGATGACCCACACATTCTAAAGATCAGCCAATCCTTAGATCGTTACTGAACAGGAAGCCTTCACCTCTTTCCTTTGGGACCATAGCAAACGTGTTTTCTTGGTCCTATGCCGATATGCCCAGTATTGACCCAAAAATCATGGTCCACAATATCGTAACCATTCTGATGCCAAACCCATCAAACAAAAGCTATGGAAAATGCATCCTCGCATTGCTCTTCTAGTCAAAGAAGAGCTTCATACCTTCTCTTGGTTTCCTTCATTCTACCCATTGACTATCCCCAATGGATTTCTAACATCATTCTATCACAAAGGTGATAGGGGACTCACATTTGCACATGGACTTCGTGACCTCAACCTAGCTTGTCCCAAAGATGATTTCCCCCTACCGGGCATTGACCAACTAGTTGATCTCACCGCTGGCCATGAAATGTTATCACTCATGGATGGTTTCTCGGGCTACAATCAAATATTACTAGCTCTAGAAGATCAACACAAGACTACTTTCATCACCCCTTGGGGACTTTTTCTGCTATCGAGTCATGCCTTTTGGCCTCAAAAATGGTGCTACATATCAGTGAGCCATGACTTACATCTTCCATGACATCATGCATCACATATTGGAAGATTACGTAGATGATCTTCTAGCCAAATCTAAACATCAAACCAAACACTTGTCCATCCTTAAAGTCATCTTTGACCGTCTCATCAAGTATTGTGTGTGTCTTCAACCAAAGAAGTGTGTCTTTGTGGTACTTTTCAAGAAAACTCCTAGGTTTCATCATTTCTTTGCGTGGCATAGAATTGATCCTACTAAAGTCAAGGCTATTCTAGAAATGCCTCCACCCACTAATCTCCATCAACTTTGAAGCCTACAAGGAAAGTTTGTAATCTATTCATCATTTTATCTCATAACTTTTCGACCACTATCAACCATTTCATCATCTTCTCAAGAAAGATGTTTCATTCAAATGGGATGATGAATGCCATAAAGCCTTTGAGGCATTAAAACAATACCTCCTTCAACCACAGTGCTCATTCCTCCTAAGGATGACCAACCCTTTTACCTATATATTTCTGCCATTGACCATTCTTTAGGTGTCATGCTCGCTCATCATGATGAGCATAGACAGAGCAAGTGGTTTATTACATAAGTTGTACCCTTCTTGACTATGAAACTAGATATACCCATGAAAAAAAAACTCTTCTTAGCCTTAGTTTTCATCACCACCAAACTCCGCCATTACCTACTCAATCACAAAACCTTCATCATTACTAATACTGACCCATTACACTATATGTATGCCAAACCCTATCAACATCAACATGCCACACGTTGGCTTATGCTTCTTGCTGACCTTGACCTTGAATTCATTCATCAAAAAAATTCCATTAAGGGCTAGCTATATCTGACCAACTGGTGACACACCTATTTAGAGGATCAACCATCTAACTTTGATTTCGAGATGAGTCTATAGCTACCCTTTCCCTGGATGAACCCACTTACCAAATGACACTCTTCTTGATGGCTCCAAGTGTCAGCGTGGGGGTGGGGCTGGTGTTATCCTCATTCCTCTTGAGGGTGAACCTATGCCTTTGTCTTTCAAACTTGATTTTGATTATACAAACAATATTGGAATATGAAGCACTCGTATTGGGTCTCAGGATGCATATGCCTTAGATGTTAAGACAATCAATATCTTTGGTGATTCTCAGTTGGTCATAAACCAAGTCAATGGTATATACCAGTGTTGTAATGAGATCCTTCAAAAGTATAAACAACACGTAGACATACTTTTGACCACCTTTGACCATTATACACTTCAAACCACCCCATGTTCTACCAATAAATTTGTGGATACCATGGCCTGCTTGGCTTCTCAGATACTACTTTTCCGCATTGACTCTAAAATATTTGTCACCATACAAAGGCTACAATCACCCTCTTATTTACCTCGTGAAGTTTACTCCATTGGAACCATTTCCCCGACCCACGTGACCTTTGGTATAAGCAATATGTAGACTATCTTTCCCTTTCCATTTTACCCATTGATCTCACTCGTGTAATGGACAATGCCTTTCTTAAAAGTGTCTCCCATTATGTCCTCATGGGTGGTCTCCTTTACAAGCGTGGCTTTGATGACATTCTCTTATGATGCCTTACAAGTTCTGAAATTCCCTACACCATTAAGGAAGTCCATGATGGAATTTGTGGAGGTCACTTTAGTGGTTTAGCTATCAAAAACATTCTTCACCTAGGCTATTATTGGCCAACCCTAAACCGTGACTATTGTGATTATGTCAAACATTGTGTGAAATGCCAACAACATGCTAATCTCCACCACACACCTAGTCATGCCTTATAGGTCACATGAGACCTTTGGCCTTTCTCTCAATGGGGTTTGGATCTTGTCGGTGAGATCAACCCCCATTCTTCACAATGCCACCAATGGATCATAACCGCTACCGAATATTACACTAAATGGGTAGAGGCCATTCCCTCATTTCTACAAAAGTTGAGAAAATATGTGAATTCATCAACCATCACATCATTTTTCATTTTGGTGTTCCTCACCACCTCATCACTGATAATGGAAAACAATTCAAAAACAAAACCCTACACAAACTATGTGACACTTTTGGCATCCAACTTAGTTTCTCATCACCTTATTACCCACAAACCAATGGTCAAGCTGAATCAACCAATAAAACCTTGAACAAAATTCTTATGAAGGTAGTCAACGATATTGGGAAAGATTGGCATACACATTCCTTTTTCACCTTGTGGGCTTATCACACTAGTATTCACACTTGACTGCTGCCACACCCTTTTCTGGTCTATGGTACCGAGGTTGTCTTACCTCTCGAAGTCCAGATTCCATCTCTCTGCATCTCACTACAAGACATGCTCAATGATGATGAATTTCACCAAGATCATTTGGCACAACTTGAGTTATTAGATGAACATCATCTCAATGCTCTTGACCATCTCCAAATCTACCAAAAAATGTATCAAATGTGCCTATGAAAAATGTGTTCATGAATGAACTTTTTAGGTCGGTGACCTCATCCTAAAGGAAAATCAACATGTAACCAAAGAGGAGAAAAGTAAATGGGAAAATTTTCTCCTAATTGGCTTGGACCCTATATCATTACCCATGCCTATGGATTAGGTGCTTATCATTTGTCTTCACTTGAAGGTAAACCCGAACCTGAGCCCCTTAATGCCTTGCATCTTTGACCATTTTATTGTTGATATCAAGTCTATATCACTTTTTGTCAGTTGATCACTCATCCCTTGAGTGTTGTTCACCTTCCATATTACCCATTTTGAAGATCCATGACTAAAAAAGAATCATGTGATTACCCATCACCATTTTAGCCTTGTCTTCAATATGAGTACCATGGCTCTACTCATAGCATGATTCTCATGGATACTTTTTCATCTTCTCCAAGATGGAATCCCATGGTCATTCATCACTCAAAACCACCCCTTTCATAATTAACTCCTGTGTACTATGGTTTTTCATCGAACAAAAAGCCTACCCTTCCTCTATAGTCTTTCCATGACTTAAACATCCAAAAAAAAAAAAGGGATACAACTCCTTGAGTCAAACTTCAGAAAAAGATGACTCCCTCAAAAGGGACATCTCTTCACTCTAATTCCACCACTATAAATAGATTGCTCCCTTGAAGGACAGCTATATCATAGTTATTTCAAAAATTCAATAAAAATATCTAGAAGCTTCCCGCATCGATCAACTTCACGAAGACCTCAAGGAGATAATATACTCATCCCATATAGACTTCCCACATCGATCAGTCTATTAAAAACAAACAAATGAAGAAAAAGATGAAATTTTTGTCATGGACTTGCCTATTCTTGATCTGGGTTTCTTGTTCCGAAAGACACGTTTATCGTACACTAAGTTACGCTAAACCACCTATTCTCACCTCCTTGCCTTTTTAGCCTAATTCCCTCGTTACTCAAGGGACTTGCCCTGCAAACGTGACATTTGTGATTATGTAACTTTCTTCACCCTTAGAATGGTCCATTATGCAACACCTTTAGGGTCTTATGTTCATAAGCCCCTCTTAGGTATGGTTGACTCATTAGGGTTCTTATCAATTAAGTGGCTCTTTTACCACCTCTTACCATTCACCTTCCTCATTACTTATTGATTATCCTATACAGGACCAGATTATCGACACTTATATTTAAAAACCACTCAACCATGCTATGACCTAAACTCAACCACCCTACTACTCAACCATGCATATGACCTAAACTCAACCATGCCTATGACCTAAACTCAACCATGCCTATGACCTACACTCAATCATGCCTATGACCTACATTCAACAATGCCTAACACTTACCAACCCATTCTTCTACTTCATTCTAATCTTCCCTAGCTTATGGGAGAACTACATCGGCCTGAGGTCCTTTTTTTGGGACTATGTAGGTAACACTTTGAGGGCATGGGGCCCTTGGAGGTTAGCTCGGCCACTCTTTACCCTAACCATTTCCCCCTTTTTTCCTTTTTCCTATTCCCATTCTACTTTAGTTTCCTTTTATACCAACAATAACTAGAAATAAACAAACAAACACACACCATTAAACATCTTTCACAAACATCACTACACATTTTTCACACATCATCATAACATTCACCACTTTACTATTTCATACATTTCCATAAATAACAAATATTTGGAAATTTCAACCATCACATACATTTACATCACCATTTGTTTCCTTTAAATTCCTAATACCTTGGAACTTAAATCAAAACCTAAATCAACCAACCTAACTCAACATCCATACCATGCCTAAATGACCTAACTCAACCATGCCTAAATCAACCTGACTCCACCATGCCTAAACCAACCCGACTCAATCCATGCCTAAATCAACTGACTGACTAAATCTGAACTCAACCATGCCATGACTGACCAATCCATGCCTAAACCAACTTGACTCAATCCATGCCTAAATCAACCTTGACTCCATCCATGCCTAAATCAATCACACTCAATGCCTTACTATACCTGCCTAACTTGACTCTATCATGCCTAACTTACCTAGTTTCCATCACATGTACAAAATCATCATCAAAGTTACATATACTCATACACATCATACCATAAAACATCATCATCTCTATATATATCATCCAAATCAGTGTGTACATATATATATACTATGACTAATATAAAATCTATACAAATATCTCATCTACCATATAAAAATACAAAGGTCTCAAAATATTTGGCACGTAGGCCGGTATCATGTATACAAAAAAAAAAAATCTCTCATAAACAACCTCCTCACTATCATGTGGCACGTAGGCCGGTATGTAAAAAAAAAATCACAATACTATCCAAAATGATGATATCCCTCATCCCCCTCGGATATCTGATTCGGTCTCTCTCGACTCCTCTCTCTCTGCTCCTGCTCTGTGTGGTGCCCACCAACCACCTCCCCTCCTATTGTGGGCCTCGGTCTAACCGTCAATGGCCCCTCACCTAGAGCTGGTCTCTGTATATACTGGTAGCCTCACCCTACTCCTATCTATGGGCTCATGGCCCCCTGTGCTCTCCACACTATGAGTGTGGGATCGGGTCCTCTCACTCGAGGCTGCTTGTTGCTCTTGGATACTCTACATATGAAGGGACATCTATCTGCCTGCTACCAAATGATCCTGATAATACCTCACCTCACCTAGGGCATCCCTGAATCTCACCATAGGTCACTATTTGAGGAGGTGCCATGGGTCTCACCATGACTGTGTGTGCTGGCCACTAATAATAGGCCCTTGTCATGTGTACCTATACCATGGGATCTGTGCCTGAGCTATCTTACTAGTGCCTATGCTGTGTGCTGTGCTGTAATCTAAGCCTGTAAGGCCAATAATCTCTGAGAAGTGGCCAATTGGCCTGTAACCCTGTGACTATGCTGTAGGGTGGCTACCTACCCCCATCTCGGCTCCACCCTGTGCGGGTGCCTGCCCCTGTAAACCTATGATCTGGGCCTAAAGGGCCACCACCTATGCCTGTAATGTGGCCACCTCTGCCTGTGACCCCATCAGTTGTCCCTATAGACCTATAACCTGGGCCTGTAATGTGGCCACCTATCCTGTAAAGTGTCCCTCTGGACTGTGAGGGTCACCACATCTAGCTTCCTTGGCCTGGGTGGGTGGTGGTGCTGCTGCATTGCGCTTGCCCACCATTTTTGTATCATGTATCTGTGTAATCGGACATCATCAATCTTCCATCCCTTTGGTGGCTCCTCCTCCTACGATTGGCATGGTAGGTCATGGTGGAGACATAGGTCTCTCCATGTCATCCCTCTATATTATGGGAAAGGAGGTGGTACATCTCTGCAAGTATCCCAAACTACCATTTGACCCCTCTCTATGGGTATCATCTCATGCTCTCCCACTGTGATGCCCTCTATCCATGAACTATTACTGCAACTCATCTAACTCCATGGCCATGTGCCTATATGAGGGGAAGCCCACATATGGCCTCCAAATAATGTCTACTAGATAAGCCCTCCAATATGTGCCTGTAATAGGCTATATCATCATGTAGCCCCAACTCTCTGTGCTCAAAGAACCGGCACCCACCCATGCACTGTAACCCACTCACGAACCAAGCCGATGTCAAATGCATCAAGATGGGGCATACCTAGTGGCCTCACACATACAATGTGCTCATATGCCCAAGTAGTGGAGAAGAAAGGTGCAACATAGGCTAAACCGCCGTAATCTCCTATATGCCCACAACTCCTGTCTATAACTGCACCAAGTATGTTGGTGCCCAAGAAAAGTGGGTCCTCTCCTCCATCATGTCATGGAGGACCCCCATCAATGCCCATGGGAATCTCCCACCCTCTGCATCTAGTAGTGCAAAACAACACACTACCTCCATAATAAGAACAACTAGCCTCATCTCCTCAGGATGGGTTGCATACATCTCCCCATAGCTCAGACTCGCACTATGGAACCTCATCTCTGCCATCCCCTCACCAAACACGGTCAGCATCAACTCCTAGATGCCTCTGAGGAGATGAATACACCTGCATCCCCACTATCGGTAACCACAGGATCCTGTACACATCCTCCGGGGGGTGTTGTGATCTCACCCATCGGTAGATGGAAGGTATTGGTCGTTGAGTCCCATCTGTTGATGAGGGTGACCATCAAACTGGCTCCCTGGACTATGTGCCTATAACATCTCACTCCTATCAAGCTGACATCCATCATGTGCCTCCACTCATTGGTGGTGACACTCGATCATACCGACAAACAGCGAGGGGGTGGTACTCGGTCTCTCATCATAGCTGCTCTCGGCTGCATTCAACAAAAAACACAACCATTATTCAAGCTTGATTTTACCCAACATTGACCTTAACCCTCCCTTCTTACTGACCCCTCCCCCACTATCTATTTGACCCACTTTACCCATCCTTCTCCTTTATCCTTCCTAGACCTCTATCCCTTTACCTCTAACCGGCATCGGTCACCCCTCACTAACACCGGTCCATTATAACCGGCATCGGTTCCCCCATACATAACTGATGTCGTATATATACAGACCTGACATTGGCCATACCTTGACCATGTTTGGTCATTTTGCCTTGCCCACACCCAAAAACCCCAATTTTCTTTCTCTCAATTCTTTCCAATCCACCTACCTACCCACCTACCCCTACCCACACCTAATCTAAATCCCTCTCCAACCTTCTTTACCCTTCCTTGTCCCCTTCCATACCTCATTACATCCCTTTTCCCCACAAATTTCAAATTCTCTACCCTACCCAAACCCCCGACCCATGTTCCCTTCTACATATAACCAAAACAACAAAGGATTTGACCTTACCTCATCTCGACATCACCTCCGTGGTGGTGGCACGTCAGCCACCTGTGTTGGTGGTCCACCCGAACCTTCTCCTACCTCCGCCATGTCAAATCTCTACCTCACTCCTCTCCACCAATCACCTCACTCTACCCGATCTCATGGACCCATCTACCTACTGGCTCCTCTAACCAACCGGATCTCTCCACCTTAGTAGGATATCATCCCTCATCCTTTCCTCTCGACAAAGCACAACTCATTCAATGCTCTGTCATTTTCCCAAAAGTCAAACCTGTACAAATGAATCTGTATTATATGGATTTTTTTTTTTATACAATGAATGACATGATAACGTTGGTCAAGTAGTGCCCTAGCCAACGATAATCGGTCATTACTTAACTGACATCGGTTACCTATTAGACTCCTTTTAGTATCTTTTTCCCATTTTGACCCACATTTACCCTTCCCACCCCCTTGTTGACCTTACCCATCCTTATAGCCACATACCTACCAGCCCACATTACCTAACCTATCCTTACTTGCATTTAGGGACCTATTATTTTAACCATACCTCGGCCTTCCCTATGTGTCATGACCTATATGCCTAGACTGGAACATTATTCATGACCTTTGAACCCCTGTGCTGCTTATATACCTTGTGATGTTGTTCCCTGTTGTTTTTCCTAATGACCTTACTTTTCCTATTGCCATGACATTTATCCCGACCCTACCTTTGGTGTACCGGAACATACCTAAACATTCCTGCACCTGACCTACGTGTGTTTCCACACCATATCCTATGCCTTGGATACCAGAATCACTTCAACCTTGTTTGGATAAACCTATCGACCTTGGATGATGTAGAGTTTGCAAGCTCTTCAACTGGAACCATGTCATAGTTTATAACATGTGTGTGTGTTTGACTACCACTACCTTTGACCCTAGCCCATTTACCTTTTTGCCTATTTTTGACCTCTACCCTTTCCCACATTCACCCACATCTGCTCCTTTTCACCACATCCACCTTTTATCAAACCACTCACCACTTCCATCTTCCACCTCACCAGTTCTGGTTTGAGGGGGATCACCTTCACCCACACATAGGGCACCCACTTCTTATTTTTTTCAGCATCACTTACCAATACAAGCTACGTGACAAAAAGGGAAAATGTAGACACCTAAATTTGGTCACATTCCCCTTAGCCCCTGATCGGATAACCAACTTAAACATGGGCACCTAACCATGGCCCCTTTCACCCCACATTAATATTAATTTAATTATTTTAATTAAATTAATCCTCATCCTCACAACTTTCATTATTTAATTGTCTTAATTGACCTAGTTCCCACCTCACCTAGACACCTCACCCAACCATCTCACCCTAGACCTATTCTTGGCATGTTCCCATAACTAACTACAACTAAGTCTTACTTGCCTTAATGAGCTAAGATTTGGTCTAACCCTAAAATCACATGCCTAAGATTTCTCTAACCACATTCCCACTCATTAGAAGGGAAGCTTCCATTTGATCCAAAAACAAACCAACTTGGCCCAAGAAATTAGAAAGATCTACCCATTTTAGTAAACCTAGGGAATCCCTGCCTTAACCGATGTTGGTCAGACCTAAACCGACATTGGTCAAGATGGAACCATCATCGGTTACCATTTATTCACCTTAGCAACCTTGTTTGAGAGGTTGGCACATTTTGGACTAGAGGAGAGAGATCAGAGTTGCATGCAAGTAGAACCAACATCCTTTCATGCATCCAGACATTCACAACCAGCACAGGACAAATCTAGAAGCATTGCACTCATGGAAGCATTAGGATTCACTGCTATGGTCCCAAATACCATCCTTCTGATCAACTACCATTACCATTCAGCCATCAGTCTGCATCACAGTAAGTGTATCCCTAACCAACATTGTTATTTTAGTTAGTAGCTTTTGTTACTCTGTTATTAATCTACACTTTGCATGCTCATTCTTCTATCCCTTACCAACCTGTAACCCAACCATTTCCTTACCCACACTGCCAAATCACCCATCCTCACCTATTGTTCATCCCTGAATACACCTGAGACTTCTATAAACCTCCTTATCCACCCTACCATCTCTATCAAATCCCATATCAAACCTTGTAATCAGATCTCTTTGAGTTTCATACACCCCGACCTTACCGACGTTGGTTACCCATAACCATCGTTGGTTCTACATAAACCATCACCGGTCATACCAGATCGACATTGGTCTCTATGTTTTATACCCTACCAAGAACATAGAGCCAAACAACCTCCTACCAATTGACCTAAACAACCCAAAATCAGACCCTGACTAGTCCCAGTACCTTGACAGTCACCTCATCCTTTAGATCAACTATAGCCTAGCTTGTTGTGATTGGATTTTCTTATTGTACTTGAATGAGATACCTAAATCATATCAACTATAGTAGGAATTTACTTATTTCTCACATTAATTTTTTTAAATAGTGGATTGACAACCATCTAGGAAGTATCACACTTCCCTAGGAACTAGCATACGCTATATCAGTCCACTATCATATATCATTTAACTTCTCTTTAAGAACATTGACCTCTTCTCTTGTGTCGATGAGAATATTCTTTCGAGAAGCCACCCATCAACAACCACATTCAAAGTAATATCCTTTTCATATTCAAGGCTATGAGGAGGAAGGTTTGCATGTAAAACCTACCTTTCGTGCTCTACTCGGCCCATGGTACCTTCTCTGTCATCGGCCACTCTCATAGCAAGGGAATTATATCCTATTGCCTTAACATTTTGCATACTTCCTTGAATTCATCCAAGTCCTTCGGTAGAGCCTCAACATTCCTTCTTTGCTCCTACTTCCTAGACTGATCCTTTAGACACTAGATCTCTCCTTGTAAACTTCAAATGACATCCATCATCTCATGATATACTTATTTATGTAACATTCCCATTTTAGTACATTAGAACAAGATTTTTTTTTTTTTTTTTGATAAGTGCTTCCTAGTTCTAAATACATAATTTAGAACTCATGAGATCATAACAATCATTCTTATAATGATAACCATATGCACGGTCAGTAATACTCTCAGTGTACCACCGATCTATTCATTCCATGACTCGGTGATCTACCGATCTATTCATGAGTATCATAGAGTTGGTGTTTTTATTTTAACACTTCACTCTTGCGGTTCTCTTCCCTAATCTAGGATTTCAGAATGCTCTGTCCAAGGAACCTATCTAAATAATTGTTACCATTATTCATCGGCATCACGTCCCTCAGACTAGGTGACATAGGACAACGCAATCAGCAGCTTGTGATACTTTGGCCAAAGATTTGAAACATACTATTCATGTCTCATATTCCTTGACGGCATACTCGTCAATCTGGAATACGTCCTTCACCCCACTCCGATGTTAAATAGAATGTCTTATACTGACTTCTGTCAGCCTCCCCTGTCCCAAGTCATTCACTCAGGAATGGATTAATAACATGACAAATGTTATAAGGATGCTCTCGAGGACTAGGGTAAGCTGACATACTGGGTCAACCCTAGTTAACCCTGTGTGTCAAGGTACCCGAGTCTCCAAGGGCAGCCTCATAACATGACCATGTTCCTAACCAGTCCCAGAGTAAAAACTTGTTCGAGTTTAAGGTGTAAATCTTAACGATCAATGCAAAGGGTGTCGCCATAGGTCACCTGCATTATTGTATCCTCGAGAAGATCCTAATCTTCTCAAAGGTACAACCCTGCAGTTGACATGTGTCGACATCCTACAAAACCACCTCGGAAAGATTTACATAACTTCAAAGAGTTACTTAAGTTGAGTTGAAATTAAATTTTAAGACTCTCCTATCTGGGTAGTCTTTTCCCAACCCCTGGGTTCCACACCTTTGAGTTGCCTTAATTAAGATCCATTTCACAGAGAGAAGTTTAATAAGATTTGAGATCTCGTCAAGGAGATCATTGGTTCTCAATAATCTTAATCTACGTAATTGGGCAATAGCCCTAAGTCCTCTCATAAGGATGCTAACTATACCCATATGAGTTTATATCAGTTCCCAAGACTGAAATATATCTTACTTATTGTTATTAAGATATAGTGATTTAAAATCATCAGTTACGTTGTCTTGACTTAGATCATGGATAGGGAGTAATAGATTACTCTTCCCGTTTCAGCTACCTATTGAGGTGTAGTTTAACCTTAACTTCTCGAAAGGCAGTGGACTAATTTCCAATTTAGCCTTATTCATAACATAAAAGAATTACTAATCATTCACGAAGTATTCAGTCACATAATCTTTACAAGGCCTACTTAGAGAATCCAAATAACTCTATGGTATAAAATAATAAAAATGCACTTAAAATCAATCGAACCTAAGAAGTTCAATCCATCAATTAAAAATGCAGCCACATAAGTAACAATTTCCCCTTTTCATTTATTTCCAAGCCATACAATTACAATTTATGCACTTCAGCATATTTGATACAATACTCAACAGCAAAAGAACAACTTTCTTCATATAGTACAAATAGAGAAATCAAGTTGGAATTCATCATAAAACCAGATTAAACAATCTGAGCATCATATCAGATCTGCGTGTCTTTACCACTTATGATGACCATCTACAAAAATTGCTAGCACGGGTCAGTTCAATGAACTGAGCATGATAAGCACTATTTCTTAAAACAATTGCATTCCACCAATTGTTTTCATTAGACAACCTGTTTAAATGAAATCATTTCATCAAACCTATAAACATGAATCACACTAATTATCTTTCTACCATACATGACTTTTTAACATAATTTCATAATATAACTACCATATTGACTCTTCTCGGATAATTCATCTTATGTTAGAGACTAAGAAGAACAAAATGAATCTAATATATCCATCCCTCTGAAATCCAAGGACAGTAACAATCCAATAAAAATTACTCCATTCCAGAATGAATTCTTACCAGTGCGTGTATCCAACAGATTTACATTTAACAATTCAGCAAAGACCGGTTATAGCCTCTAACGAAATTCCTTTATACTCATTGCATTATTTCCATGACATCGATAGATATACCAACTTCTATTACAATTCTACTTTTATTAAAGTAGATAATTGAATAACTCAAACAAGGTATTATTATAACTGTAAATAAGAAAAGAACTTAGGTCAAGACTAAGCATTTACCATTCTTTCCTCCTAAATTTAACAGTTTAATCATCTTATACCCCTATAGCAGAGTTCTTATGGAAATACAAAAGAAGGGAGTACTAATAATTTTCCAGAAAGGGAGAGTATACTTTCGTATTCTAAAACTCCTATATCCACATGTGCTTTACAACTTAAGAGAAAGAACAGAGGCGTTCAGATCTCCATTCCAAACAAATTCAGGACAGTACCAACTTTCCAGGAGCAAAGCATATACAATCAATCTTGAATTCATTTAGGGAAGAAAAGAAAGCAAGAAAATCAACACAATCCCATCCCTTCCAAGTACAAAACCTAATTTCCATCATGCAGATCTAGGATTACCCACACGTTATTAGGATTCAGAGTTCCTCAAAGCAAGATTTCTCTCAGTCAGACTATGTTCCCAGTTAACCAAGTTAAATCATAAGGAAAACACAGCTACACTAGATATTTCATCACTTACAGAACCCATAATTATTGACCATCCCGACCCCTTTTCAACAGAGGTACAGGCTTGTATTCATACATTTTTCATACACTTGCCACTAAACCAGTCGAGCTCCAAAGAAGGAATTACAGTTTCATCTCAAATCAACCATGTATTCACCTGAAGCTATCAAGCAAAAAAAACTCATACGACCAGCGATAAACAATAAACCAACTAAATAAGACACAACAATTTCCTTTTATGTCATTCCTCAACCAAGAAATCATCCCACGCAACATCTAACATGGTACAGTTGGGAACTTATTACCTCAGTTAATCAAGAAGCAAGGAAACAACATAACAGAAGTCGAACCCATATGCAATCACAACAAACATTTCAATAGAGTCGAATCCATATGCAATCATAACAAACATTTCAATAGAGTCAAATCCATATGCAATCATAACAAACATTTCAATAGAGTCGAATCCATATGTATACACAGCAAAGACTTCAACAGAAGTCGAATCAACATGCAAACGTAGCAAGGACTTCAACAGAAGTCAAATTCATATGAAAACACTGCAAGGACTTCAACAAAAGTCGTATCCATCAAGTATTCATAGCAAGGACTTCAACAGAAGTCGAACCAACATGTAAACACAACAAGGACTTCAAGCAGAAGTCGTGTTCATACGTAATCACAACAAACACTTCAACAGAAGATGAATCCATAATATAAATACAGCAAGGACTTCAACAGAAGTCGATTCCATAATATAAACTCAGCAAGGACTTCAACAGAAGTCACTTTCATAACATAAACTCAGCAAAGACTTCAACAGAAGTCAAACCAATATGAAAACACAGCAGGGACTCCAACAGAGTCGTGTTCGTATGTAATCCCAACACACATTTCAACAGAGTCGAACCAAATGTAAACACAACAAGCATTTTAACAGAAGTCAAATCCATATGTATACTCAGCAAGGATTCAACAAAAGTTTAACAACATGCTAACACAACAAGGTCCTCAATAGAAGATGAATTCATATGAAACACTGCAAGGACTTCAAAGAAGTTGTATCCATAAAGTAATCAAAGCAAGGACTTCAACGTGAAGTCGAACCAGGATTCCCAAATCAAAAGAGAAGAAGAAAACCAATACATTGCTTCCAGTCAAACCAACTGTACAAAGAAATCATCTGAACAGAGTTGTTCTAATGAAAGCATTTAAAGGAAAGCAAGATTTTTAAAAGTTAGGGCCTATCATGCCTGATAGTGTCGCTTAAAAATTTGAAGAAGACTCTAAATGTGCTCGCACCTTCTCTTCTTCTTCCACGATAGATTAAACAACAATAAATTGTTACCTTCATGCCTTATAAACTTTCCCGATAGAGAAGGAAGCTAGAAATTCTCAAAGTTGCCATGCAACACAGAGTAGACGACTGGTTCGAAGAACCAGTGCTCAAGCAGAGTGAAAAATGGAATGCATGGAAAACCAAACAACCAAACAATATTCCATTTGCATGCCTTCCCTGCAATCCGTAGTACTCGGGAATCGAAGTTCATTAATTGCATTAACTTCCATCCTCCCACCTATTCTCCATTGCCACCGACCGCCAAAATTGGTGATCGCCAAAAGAAAACAAACAAACATTCCCATACTTGGTGATACTGCCACGTCAGGTCATATTAGCCGTTTGCAACCTCCGCCAAATCTGACAGCATCCCAAGTCCTTCAATCCTTATCCCCCTCATAAATGCCATGGAAACCACGCCCATAATATAAAATCAGCAAGGATTTCAATGAAGTCACTTTCATAACATAAACTCAAAGCAAAGACTTCAATGAAGTCAAACCAACATGAAAACACAAAGCGGGAACTCCAATAGATTCGTGTTCGTATGTAATCCCAACACACATTTCATGAGTCGAACCAAATGTAAACACAACAAGGACTTTAATAGAAGTCAAATCCATATGTATACTCAAAGCAAGGTTTCAACAAAAGTTTAACAACATGCTAACACAACAAGGTCCTCAATAGAAGATGAATTCATATGAAACACGAAAGGACTTCAAAGAAGTTGTATCCATAAAGTAATCAAAGCAAGGACTTCACATGTAAGTCGAACCAGGATTCCCAAATCAAAAGAGAAGAAGAAAACCAATACATTGCTTCAGTCAAACCAACTAAACAAAGAAATCATTTGAACACGAGTTGTTCTAATGAAAGCACTTTAAGGAAAGCAAGATTTTTAAAAGTGAGGGCCTATCATGCCCGATAGTGTCGCTTAAAAATTTGAAGAAGACCTCTAAATGTGCTCGCACCTTCTCTTCTTCTTCGACGATAGATTAAACAACAATAAATTGTTACCTTCATGCTTTATTAACTTTCCCGATAGAGAAGGAAGCTAGAAATTCTCAAAGTTGCCATGCAACACAGAGTAGACGCATGGTTTGAAGAACTAGTGCTCAAGCAGTGAAAAATGGAATGCATGGAAAACCAAAACCAAACAATATTCCATTTGCATGCCTTCCCAAGCAATCCAGTGCTCAAGGAACCGAAGTTCATTAATTGCATTAACTTCCATCCCCCACCTATTCTCCATTGCCACGACCGCCAAAATTGGTGATCGCAAAAGAAAACAAACAAACATTCCCATACTTGGTGATACGCTGCCACGTCAGTCATATTAGCCGTTTGCAACCTCCTCCAAATCTGACAAAGATCCCAAGTCCTTCAATCCTTATCCCCTCGTAAATTCCATGGAAACCACCGCCCATAATATAAAATCAGCAAGGACTTCAACTGTGAAGTCACTTTCATAACATAAACTCAAAGCAAAGACTTCAATGAAGTCAAACCAACATGAAAACACAGCAGAACTCCAATAGAGTCGTGTTCGTATGTAATCCCAACACACATTTCAACAGAGTCGAACCAAATGTAAACACAACAAGGACTTTAATAGAAGTCAAATCCATATGTATACTCGTGAAGGTTTCAACAAAAGTTTAACAACATGCTAACACAACAAGGTCCTCAACAGAAGTTGAATTCATATGAAACACTGCAAGGACTTCAAAGAAGTTGTATCCATAAAGTAATCAAAGCAAGGACTTCAACAGAAGTCGAACCAGGGATTCCCAAATCAAAAAGAGAAGAAGAAAACCAATACATTGCTTCCAGTCAAACCAACTAAACAAAGAAATCATTTGAACAGAGTTGTTCTAATGAAAGCATTTTAAGGAAAGCAAGATTTTTAAAAGTTAGGGCCTATCATGCCTGATAGTGTCGCTTAAAAATTTGAAGAAGACCTCTAAATGTGCTCGCACCTTCTCTTCTTCTTCCACGATAGATTAAACAACAATAAATTGTTACCTTCATGCCTTATAAACTTTCCCCGATAGAGAAGGAAGCTAGAAATTCTCAAAGTTGCCATGCAACACGAGTAAACATTGGTTTGAAGAACTAGTGCTCAAGCAGAGAAAATGGAATGCATGGAAAACCAAACAACCAAACAATATTCCATTTGCATGCCTTCCCAAGCAATCCGTGCTCGGGAACCGAAGTTCATTAATTGCATTAACTTCCATCCTCCCACCTATTCTCCATTGCCACCGACCGCCAAAATTGGTGATCGCCAAAAGAAAACAAACAAACATTCCCATACTTGGTGATACTGCCACGTCAGGTCATATTAGCCGTTTGCAACCTCCTCCAAATCTGACAGCATCCCAAGTCCTTCAATCCTTATCCCCCTCGTAAATGCCATGGAAACCACCGCCCATAATATAAAATCAGCAAGGACTTCAACAGAAGTCACTTTCATAACATAAACTCAGCAAAGACTTCAACAGAAGTCAAACCAACATGAAAACACAGCAGGAACTCCAATAGAGTCGTGTTCGTATGTAATCCCAACACACATTTCAACAGAGTCGAACCAAATGTAAACACAACAAGGACTTTAATAGAAGTCAAATCCATATGTATACTCAGCAAGGATTCAACAAAAGTTTAACCAACATGCTAACACAACAAGGTCTTCAACAGAAGTTGAATTCATATGAAACACTGCAAGGACTTCAAAGAAGTCGTATCCATAAAGTAATCACAGCAAGGACTTCAACAGAAGTCGAACCAGGGATTCCCAAATCAAAAAGAGAAGAAGAAAACCAATACATTGCTTCAGGTCAAACCAACTAAACAAAGAAATCATTTGAAACAGAGTTGTTCTAATGAAAGCACTTTAAGGAAAGCAAGATTTTTAAAAGTGAGGGCCTATCATGCCGATAGTGTCGCTTAAAAATTTGAAGAAGACCTCTGAATGTGCTCGCACCTTCTCTTCTTCTTCCACGATAGATTAAACAACAATAAATTGTTACCTTCATGCCTTATAAACTTTCCCCGATAGAGAAGGAAGCTAGAAATTCTCAAAGTTGCCATGCAACACAGAGTAGACGACTAGTTTGAAGAACCAGTGCTCAAGCAGAGTGAAAAATGGAATGCATGGAAAACCAAACAACCAAACAATATTCCATTTGCATGCCTTCCCAAGCAATCCGTGCTCGGGAACCGAAGTTCATTAATTGCATTAACTTCCATCCTCCCACCTATTCTCCATTGCCACCGACCGCCAAAATTGGTGATCGCCAAAAGAAAACAAACAAACATTCCCATACTTGGTGATACTGCCACGTCAGGTCATATTAGCCGTTTGCAACCTCCTCCAAATGACGTGACATCCCAAGTCCTTCAATCCTTATCCCCCTCGTAAATGCCATGGAAACCACCGCCTATAATATAAAATCAGCAAGGACTTCAATGAAGTCACTTTCATAACATAAACTCAAGCAAAGACTTCAACGAAGTCAAACCAACATGAAAACACGGCGGGAACTCCAATAGAGTCGTGTTCGTATGTAATCCCAACACACATTTCAATGAGTCGAACCAAATGTAAACACAACAAGGACTTTAATAGAAGTCAAATCCATATGTATACTCAGCAAGGATTCAACAAAAGTTTAACCAACATGCTAACACAACAAGGTCCTCAATAGAAGATGAATTCATATGAAACACTCTGCAAGGACTTCAAAGAAGTTGTATCCATAAAGTAATCAAAGCAAGGACTTCAATGAAGTCGAACCAGGATTCCCAAATCAAAAAGAGAAGAAGAAAACCAATACATTGCTTCGAGTCAAACCAACTAAACAAAGAAATCATTTGAACAGAGTTGTTCTAATGAAAGCACTTTAAGGAAAGCAAGATTTTAAAAGTGAGGGCCTATCATGCCCGATAGTGTCGCTTAAAAATTTGAAGAAGACCTCTAAATGTGCTCGCACCTTCTCTTCTTCGACGATAGATTAAACAACAATAAATTGTTACCTTCATGCTTTATTAACTTTCCCGATAGAGAAGGAAGCTAGAAATTCTCAAAGTTGCCATGCAACACGAGTGTAGACGCATGGTTTGAAGAACTAGTGCTCAAAGAGTGAAAAATGGAATGCATGGAAAACCAAACAACCAAACAATATTCCATTTGCATGCCTTCCCAAGCTATCAGCGTGCTCGAAGGCGAAGTTCATTAATTGCATTAACTTCCATCCCACCTATTCTCCATTGCCACCGACCGCCAAAATTGGTGATCGCCAAAAGAAAACAAACAAACATTCCCATACTTGGTGATATCGCCACGTCAGTCATATTAGCCGTTCTGACCTCCTCCAAATCGCGACATCCCAAGTCCTTCAATCCTTATCCCCCTCGTAAATGCCATGGAAACCACCGCCCATAATATAAAATCAGCAAGGACTTCAACGAAGTCACTTTCATAACATAAACTCAAAGCAAAGACTTCAATGAAGTCAAACCAACATGAAAACACAAGCAGAACTCCAATAGAGTCGTGTTCGTATGTAATCCCAACACACATTTCAACAGAGTCGAACCAAATGTAAACACAACAAGGACTTTAATAGAAGTCAAATCCATATGTATACTCAAGTGAGGTTTCAACAAAAGTTTAACAACATGCTAACACAACAAGGTCCTCAATAGAAGATGAATTCATATGAAACCTGCAAGGACTTCAAAGAAGTCGTATCCATAAAGTAATCACAGCAAGGACTTCAACAGAAGTCGAACCGGATTCCCAAATCAAAAGAGAAGAAGAAAACCAATACATTGCTTCAAGATCAAACCAACTAAACAAAGAAATCATTTGAACAGAGTTGTTCTAATGAAAGCACTTTAAGGAAAGCAAGATTTTTAAAAGTGAGGGCCTATCATGCCCGATAGTGTCGCTTAAAAATTTGAAGAAGACCTCTAAATGTGCTCGCACCTTCTCTTCTTCTTCGACGATAGATTAAACAACAATAAATTGTTACCTTCATGCTTTATTAACTTTCCCGAGATAGAGAAGGAAGCTAGAAATTCTCAAAGTTGCCATGCAACACGAGTAGACGATCGGGTTTGAAGAACTAGTGCTCAAGCGTAGTGAAAAATGGAATGCATGGAAAACCAAACAACCAAACAATATTCCATTTGCATGCCTTCCCAAGCAATCCGTGCTCGGGAACCTGAAGTTCATTAATTGCATTAACTTCCATCCCCCACCTATTCTCCATTGCCACCGACCGCCAAAATTGGTGATCGCCAAAAGAAAACAAACAAACATTCCCATACTTGGTGATACTGCCACGTCAGGTCATATTAGCCGTTTGCAACCTCCTCCAAATCTGACAGCATCCCAAGTCCTTCAATCCTTATCCCCCTCGTAAATGCCATGGAAACCACCGCCCATAATATAAAATCAGCAAGGACTTGACGAAGTCACTTTCATAACATAAACTTCGGCAAAGACTTCAACAAGTCAAACCAACATGAAAACACAGCAGAACTCCAATAGAGTCGTGTTCGTATGTAATCCCAACACACATTTCAACATGAGTCGAACCAAATGTAAACACAACAAGGACTTTAATAGAAGTCAAATCCATATGTATACTCACGTGAGGTTTCAACAAAGTTTAACAACATGCTAACACAACAAGGTCCTCAATAGAAGATGAATTCATATGAAACACTGCAAGGACTTCAAAGAAGTTGTATCCATAAAGTAATCAAAGCAAGGACTTCAACGAAGTCAACGGGGATTCCCAAATCAAAAGAGAAGAAGAAAACCAATACATTGCTTCCAAATCAAACCAACTAAACAAAGAAATCATTTGAACAGAGTTGTTCTAATGAAAGCACTTTAAGGAAAGCAAGATTTTTAAAAGTGAGGGCCTATCATGCCCGATAGTGTCGCTTAAAAATTTGAAGAAGACCTCTAAATGTGCTCGCACCTTCTCTTCTTCTTCGACGATAGATTAAACAACAATAAATTGTTACCTTCATGCTTTATTAACTTTCCCGATAGAGAAGGAAGCTAGAAATTCTCAAAGTTGCCATGCAAACACGAGAGTAGACAATTTGGTTTGAAGAACTAGTGCTCAAGCGAGTGAAAAATGGAATGCATGGAAAACCAAACAACCAAACAATATTCCATTTGCATGCCTTCCCAAGCAATCGTGCTCGGGGCCCGAAGTTCATTAATTGCATTAACTTCCATCCCCCACCTATTCTCCATTGCCACCGACCGCCAAAATTGGTGATCGCCAAAAGAAAACAAACAAACATTCCCATACTTGGTGATACGCCACGTCGAGTCATATTAGCCGTTTGCAACCTCCTCCAACTGACATCCCAAGTCCTTCAATCCTTATCCCCCTCGTAAATGCCATGGAAACCACCGCCCATAATATAAAATCAGCAAGGACTTCAATGAAGTCACTTTCATAACATAAACTCAAGCAAAGACTTCAACGAAGTCAAACCAACATGAAAACACGGCGGGAACTCCAATAGAGTCGTGTTCGTATGTAATCCCAACACACATTTCAACAGAGTCGAACCAAATGTAAACACAACAAGGACTTTAATAGAAGTCAAATCCATATGTATACTCAAGAAGGTTTCAACAAAAGTTTAACAACATGCTAACACAACAAGGTCCTCAATAGAAGATGAATTCATATGAAACAACTGCAAGGACTTCAAAGAAGTTGTATCCATAAAGTAATCAAAGCAAGGACTTCAATGGAAGTCGAACCAGGATTCCCAAATCAAAAGAGAAGAAGAAAACCAATACATTGCTTCGAGTCAAACCAACTAAACAAAGAAATCATTTGAACAGAGTTGTTCTAATGAAAGCACTTTAAGGAAAGCAAGATTTTTAAAAGTGAGGGCCTATCATGCACGATAGTGTCGCTTAAAAATTTGAAGAAGACCTCTAAATGTGCTCGCACCTTCTCTTCTTCTTGACGATAGATTAAACAACAATAAATTGTTACCTTCATGCTTTATTAACTTTCCCTAGATAGAGAAGGAAGCTAGAAATTCTCAAAGTTGCCATGCACACACGCAGTAGACGATCTGGGTTTGAAGAACTAGTGCTCAAGCAGAGTGAAAAATGGAATGCATGGAAAACCAAACAACCAAACAATATTCCATTTGCATGCCTTCCCAAGCTAATCCGTGCTCGGGAGGCCGAAGTTCATTAATTGCATTAACTTCCATCCCCCACCTATTCTCCATTGCCACCACCGCCAAAATTGGTGATCGCCAAAAGAAAACAAACAAACATTCCCATACTTGGTGATACGCCACGTCGGTCATATTAGCCAAGTTTGCGACCTCCTCCAAATCTGACAGCATCCCAAGTCCTTCAATCCTTATCCCCCTCGTAAATGCCATGGAAACCACCGCCATAATATAAAATCAGCAAGGACTTCAATGAAGTCACTTTCATAACATAAACTCAAAGCAAAGACTTCAACAAAAGTCAAACCAACATGAAAACACAGCAGAACTCCAATAGAGTCGTGTTCATATGTAATCCCAACAAACATTTCAACAGAGTCGAACCAAAATGTAAACACAACAAGGACTTTAATAGAAGTCAAATCCATATGTATACTCAACAAGGATTCAACAAAAGTTTAACCAACATGCTAACACAACAAGGTCTTCAACAGAAGTTGAATTCATATGAAACACTGCAAGGACTTCAAAGAAGTTGTATCCATAAAGTAATCAAAGCAAGGACTTCAATGAAGTCGAACCAGTGGATTCCCAAATCAAAAGAGAAGAAGAAAACCAATACATTGCTTCGGTCAAACCAACTAAACAAAGAAATCATTTGAACAGAGTTGTTCTAATGAAAGCACTTTAAGGAAAGCAAGATTTTTAAAAGTGAGGGCCTATCATGCCCGATAGTGTCGCTTAAAAATTTGAAGAAGACCTCTAAATGTGCTCGCACCTTCTCTTCTTCTTCGACGATAGATTAAACAACAATAAATTGTTACCTTCATGCTTTATTAACTTTCCCGATAGAGAAGGAAGCTAGAAATTCTCAAAGTTGCCATGCAAACACGAGTAAACAGATCTGGTTTGAAGAACTAGTGCTCAAGCAGTGAAAAATGGAATGCATGGAAAACCAAACAACCAAACAATATTCCATTTGAATGCCTTCCCAAGCAATCCGTGCTCGGGAACCGAAGTTCATTAATTGCATTAACTTCCATCCCCCACCTATTCTCCATTGCCCGACCCGCCAAAATTGGTGATCGCCAAAAGAAAACAAACAAACATTCCCATACTTGGTGATCTGCCACGTCGAGTCATATTAGCCGTTTGCAACCTCCTCCAAATCGATGAGATCCCAAGTCCTTCAATCCTTATCCCCCTCATAAATGCCATGGAAACCACCGCCCATGACTCGCCCCTTCATAGGTCCCCCTCCATTCTTGTCATTAGTTAGGATAGGTAAGAAACATAGGTTAGATCATAGGGTAAGACATTAGTCTTACATCCATAGCGCTAGAAGAAGTTAACTCTTAGGAGCATTAAGCTTATAGTTTAGGGCTAGGTTAGATTAGCAATTATTTAACCAATAGGTTATAGTTTAGGTTAAGGTTATTAACCTTAACGAATCCAGTCTAGGTCTCCCAAGTAGGACCAATCAGTATTAGAGCCAAACAGGGTAAAACATTCCTGTAAAGGATCCTATCTGGCATTGCTAATTAAGCTTACGGTATACCCAAGAACATCTTACCTGGCTTAAGGTCTAGGCCTTCCTGATGTTACGATATCTGGAACCAAATTTCATTTATCATGATCAGCCTGAGTTAAACTCGGGATTGTTCATTCAAACTCATTCAGACCTTGTAACTTTCGTAAGGTCCATAAATTTTGTTCATCCTGAATAAGCTTAAAACATTCCTTGGATCGATGCAACTGATCCAAGGCTGAGTCAAAGATCTTCAAGAGAAAAGGAGATACAATCCATATCAAGCATGACTTCACAACCCAAAGGAACATGTCCTTATACAGAAGAAATCATATATCAACACTTGAATGCTCAGGAGGAAGTAACAATAGTTCAGGGTGTTACAATTTACGACTAGTAGGGTCCGGGTACATTCCATGTACAACTTCCTCCCTTGAAACTAGTGTCCTTGGTCTTGGCATCTCTCGACATGCATGAATTTTCCCACATCGTCACTAAGTCTGAGTTCTATCACGACTCATGTGCCACTTGTGGCATCCACCGTGAATATGTCTTCTTAATGCTCACCATCCCATCACCTTTATCCTCTCGGTGCTACTAGTTCATATGCTCATAAAGTTTTGGAAACTCTTCATACTTGTGCTTCTTTTCACATAATGAGCATTGTAGCAGATTAGGGCACTCACATTTGTAATGCTCTGTAGATCCACAATTATAAAAATTTCCTCATGAGAACTCACTTTGTCCTCCACCGTGGTTACTGCGACCACGAAGTCCTCTCGTGGAAACATCTTCCGTGCATCCCTCCATCTACATGCCCCTCATAACGAAAATCATCATCCTTTTAAATTATTACAAGGATGGTGCGCACACACCCAAATTAATAACATCATGGATTTGATCAATCACCAGTAATCCTTGGTATCATGGGTCGAGAGTACGAGATCTTGCAATAGCAATAAACATTCTTACAGATTACATCTTTGGACTAGAGGGCATCTACTTGCATCATGATCCCCATGGAAAATATCACTATCTACCACCATAACATGCATTGAATTCAAGGAAACTATCCTTTGCATGCCCTTCCACTTCATAGTATGTACACCAAAGCCCACTACAAACCTCATGCGCTGAATTTACTGAGATAGCTTTTCCAACCGCTTAACCATTGCATGAGTAATTTTAGCCTCAAAAAAAGGATAACACCCAGTTTAATGATCCTAATAGTTTCAATGCATAGGGCATCTTCTAATGCCTCGCGTGGGTATGTGAAAGTCTTGCGTGTGTGAGCCCTTCTAAATTGTGTTATCAATCCTCTCGACAAACCATTAAGCATGATGAGAAGGATGAATGTCATAGGATGACTTTGACAAGAGAGTCTTAAAATGTGCATCCTACTCCTGCACACTCTCTACCATTCCCTACTCAATCTCCTTCATAGTCTTTGATGCTCTTACGCTCAAACTCTAGGATATGGAAATCTCATGAGGAAATAATTCTTCAATGCAAAGTGTAGTCTACTAACATATGATGGGGTCGTATTTCCTATACCAAATGTGCGCATGCCCTTGCAACGTTATGTTACAAATTGACTTTCTTTCCACTCTGGGGTAGTAATCCCCTTCACACACCATAGTAACTCACACTTTTGCACATGCTCTGTAACATATTCAATACCCCTATAGTATGGTAAGTGAAAAGACATCTAGAAAAACACATGGGGTAGTAATTGGGGCCCTTGTCCTCCCGATCTATAGCCTTGGTTCCCTTCGGTGTTTCCTCGACCCACCGAGATCCAATGGATCCACTAGGTCCTATTCCTCATCACCCACTAGATCCACCCTTGTAGTCGAAAAGTACCGAAGTGGTCGCACCTAGTGTTCTCGGCGTCCCACGTTGAACTACGGCGATGGTTTGTGATATTTTCCCACTACCAGTTGTATGCCCCATGCCACTCCTAGATGTGATACCCAAAGATTGTGTACTTGCACCTTGTCCAAAGATTCCCCCAAATACATGAATGGATTCTGTAACCATGGATGTTTCAAACAAAAAATTATATCTCCTCGGCACCGATTGATCACTCCCACCGATACTAACTAGGTTAACAATACTTCTCCCTTGATTTGGAAAACCAAGTGCCAAGGGTTGGTCACCAGGTGGGTTTAGATGTGTGCCAACGCCTCTTTTTCTCCATGTGATGAAATCTCATCATGGTGAAGGGGTCTCTCCGCTTATGCTTGCCAAGATGGGGTAACATAGACTACTCAGGCTCCACGTCCTCCACATGAACCTCAAATCCTTCCCGTAACATCTGCCTCCATAGATCCATCACACTTACAACCTCATGTTGTCTAGTCATCTCCCTTTCATGAGCTTTGCTATACTTGATTTGTCTCTCCTCCCTTTCCTTTTCAGCCACAATGTATGCCATCTTCCTCCACCCTAGATTCCTCTCCTAGTGCTCAGAGAAGCTTTAGCCGGCCATGGGAAATACTTCTAAACTCAAAGTAATGACCAAGATCTTCATAGCCAAAGGAATAACATGCAAAAATGATCCTCTAGGATCCCTTAGAAACTTGAACTCAACAACTTCTGGGAAAGAATACGTTAAAATGGCATATTCCAAAGTATAACTAGCCAACACTCCCTTCCACCAATGATCAATAAAGCACGCATCCAAGTCAGATATTCATCTTGCAGCCTTTTATAGTCATCTTGGGTTCACATGCGTGATCTATAGTACTGATTGATCTGGATGCGTATGTTGAAAGCCATTCATATAGTTCTACTAGGAAGCAACAAAATAATGTCTCATATAACTCATGGTATAGGTTCTCTTCTACCCATCTACATGGATCAAACTCAGGTCTAATGTTGAATCTTTAAGAAAAATCATCCTCCATGCTCTTGAACCATGTTTCAACACTTTCTAAGGTCAGACACTCTATCATCACACTTCAAAAGGACAAAGATGCATGCCATTTCATACAACAACTTTGAAAAGAGGTCCCGAAAGCAACGGATCTAAGATGTATTCATTTTTATACCCTTCATAGAATAGGAAAATCCCATGCATGCCAGCCTATCTCTCCTTTATGTGAGTTTTGTGAGAATGCATCATCTTAGAACAAATAATCAAATGCAGGACAAAAAGAACTAAACCACATTCTTATGAACTTAGGAATAGTTATCATCTCATTGTATGTAGGTAAGAGAAATAACAAGCAACACATGCAGATGATTCATATAGAAAGGAAATGCATAAGTATTGAACACAAATGATTTATAATGAGCATTATATTCATACTATCAAAGTTAATAACCCACATTACATCCCTTGAGGTCATAACAAATCCTCATATAATTATGCAGAGCAAGTCATGCATTAGAACTATACTAGGTTCATCATATTACAAAGAAAAATGAGAACCCATCCCCTTCTATGTGCTATTACTTACAGAGATCCCTAATCCCTAACCATAATGCCCTCCATTCTATTTTCTATAGAGCTTCACCTCTTTTCAACTATAACTCAATATCTTTTTCTTCTACCAGGCACTTGTATATATATCCTTAGCACCCACCACCATGCCTTCCAGAAGTTATAGATCGGTTGCCAAGTGTCGAAGTGGTCCTCCAGGGAAGCATGCCTTTCTCAATCCGAGCTCTCCATTCTTTGCAATGATGTCTTATGGAAACTTCCATCACATGCCTAGAATATTCCCTTTTTGATCCACAGTCACCAGGCTGGCACCTTATCCATAAGGGTCATGCTTTTCTCATGTGCCACCTGGGATGATGAATGTGGCTAAGTACAAACCCATTTTACCACGTGAGCACGCATCATGTGTTCTAAAAACCCTTCCATAACCCTTTCCCTATATGCCTTCAACCCATGCACCCTTCTTCCACTAGGTCCCGCGCACCCATGTGCCTTCTTTTACTTAGATGATATTTTGGGGCCCAACAGTCTAAACCGCCCTATGCCTTCAAAATGCACTACTTCAGGCCTCGATTCATAGATTTACTAATATGTGCCATGTGAACTTCAACACACACAAGGTAGATTCGACTACCACACTTTCACGAAAACATATGTATATCCGAATGGTCTACCTATATTGAGAGGATCATTTTAGACGTCATAAATATGAAGCCAGTAAGTTTGGATATTGGGGACAAAGTGGAGCCGCACTCATATATCTTCAGCTCAAGCCTAGGCTGGAGAATAATAAGTATGTGGAGAATGAGTTCATGCTCCTAGGGCCTCCTAAGGAAAACATACAATGGAGAATATGCCAGCTCCAAAACCTATTGCGACCATACAGATAGATGAGAAATTATAAGAACATGAAGATAGTAGAGGCTTGGATCATAGGGACTGAAGGTAACCCATAGACAAAGGGGAGAGTGAGCACACAAAAATTCCACCACAAACAAAAGAAGGAGAAGAGGACTTGGATGTGGATGTGTTCCCCGAAGAGCATCAGTTTAAGAGGGTATTTAGAAGAACTAGGACCTAAGGCGTGGGAGAACCACATCCTGTAAGAAGATCACCTAGACTCTCCTCGAAAGAGGCACACGAGAAGAAAATAAGGATAAAGTTGAAGCTTAATGAGGAGGTGAAGGATTCAAGAGAGAATTCTGGAACCCCAAGAACAAGAAGATATAGAGGAACCCAAAGATGAAGAGATGAAAGGTGAAGAGGAAGGGGTGAAGGAAGTAGAAGAGACAATGCAAGAGAAACCCAATGCACATGTTACTACTCAGGGACAAGTTGGATGCCATCACTACATACATTACAAAGAAGACAAGGACCATGCTAGGTGATTGGGAGACATTGGAGGCTCAAATTAAAAGGTGAATATCTAGAGTTGATCCTTTTGGTTGAAGAAGATGAATCTCTAGAGTAAAGACCCATTCTTTTATACGGTGATTCTTTACATTATTCCAATTATTATTTCTTATTATTTGGAATCATAAAATATAATCCCCATTGCAAGAAGACAATGTAATTTAGTGTGGGGTAATGTTGAGAAAAAAAATTGTTCTAAAGAGAAGAAAAACATAGGATTCACTTTCGGGATGGGAACAAGGCACATTTGAAGGTGTAGAATGATAGGAAAGAAACACGCGCCAGATGGTGCTGATTTAGAACTTAGCCATTTTCATGGATGCGGGATATTTTTGGAGATAACATGTGGAGCACACATTGGGATGGAGACTTGCGTGACACAAAAATTCTATTTTGGGAATGAGCATCTGATAAGCGCCATGCATGAGTTCAATATAATAATAGGATTACTTCTTTCAGTTAACTATAGGATGTCTATTATTAGTGCACTTGCATGTGTGAATGTTAGTGTGAAGGCACATGGATATTATCGTATGTGACCTATTTTGAGAAGTTTGTAGGTGGTGAAGGGAAAGTCCCCACTCTTATAAATATGTATTCTTTGTGTAGTTTGAGAGAGACGAGGAGTGAATTATTATAGAGTTATTGTGTTGGATCGATACGTGCATGAATTATGATGATATTTTATAATGTAAGAAGCTTATATGTATTATAGTGTTAATGTAATGGAGTATATTGGATGGAAAATGATGTTAAACATGAGCCAGAATGGTTCTTGTATGGTTAATCTTATTATAGTTATTGTTTAATTTATGATTCACTAAGATCTAGATATGGAATATACTCTGTGGAATGTTTATGGTTATTTATGGTTCGGATATGATGTATCTTCATCTTGAACATCTTGCATAAAAACTCTAAAGAGGGTCCTCGTACCTTTGCGCACTTTGGGTGGGCACTCAACTCAAGATGGGTGATGTGCCAACATGCACTTATTTGGGGTTTATATAGTGGATTCTAGGCTGCATCATTGGTTAAATGTTTTGTCGTAGAGACAAAATGAGGTTCAACCATAGTATATGGGACAAATTCCTTCCTCGAGATAAATGGGAGGCACCTGTTTATTACTAATCTAACAACACCAAAGAATATTTACAATAATTACACTATATAAATTTTTTTGGTTGGGATATCATTGTATATTTATTCTTTATAGTAGAGAAGATGGATGAAAATAGAAGAAAATAAATTATCTTTGTAGAGAGTGGTAAGTACAAGAAAAGAATAAGTAGAAGTGTGCTTTCTCTTAGGAAAATGTAGATCAAAGATATTAACATGATATTAAAAACAAGTAATAATGTGCAAAAGATATAATAAACAAGATATTGGAATTTAAAGATCTATATAATGCATTGAACATAAGAACAATACTTTAAATGAAGAAAACAATACTACAACACAGTTTGTAATATATATCTCTTATATTCCTTAATATCAAATATTGAAAACACAAAGTTTTCTCTCTTTTTAACTCCAATATCTATAATATTGGAAAAAAAATCTCTAACCCTTTACAATGCCTTAGCACTTTACATTTATAGAGAAGGGGAGGAGAGAAAGGGGAAATTTTTGGATTGCATGCTAAAAATAACAAATACACATTAATAGTTCATTTGAATGGTTCTCACAAAATGACCTAGTCAACTTGAAAATCCAAAATATGTTCCAACATCTCAAAAATTAACATGTTCGATGTAAAAAGAAACAATCTCACAAATCTTTTAATCAGATTTATCTTTTTCCTCTGAAATCTCTCGCCTTCTTATGAAAAAATTCCTAGAGCTTTTGGATCATATCATGTGTTCATATTTCTTCTAGTCCATGAAGTATCGATTCAAATCATTACAGATCTCGAACATGTTTCCCATATTTCTAGGAAGCTTCTAATAATTCTTGATGAATTTGGCCAAGTTACTTAGAAAATTTCACATAAAATCAATTTATCATTGGCTCCCAAGCCAAAATATTATTCATTTGAAGATTATTTTTCAACCAAGTCCTTGAACTTTTTGAAGAGGTCATCAGTGGGTAATATATTTAATCCATCATCCAAGACATTCTTAAGGAGTTTGGCCAGTTCATCATCAATGTCATTGGTGGCATCAATTGCGTCTAAGTTCCTCTTTGTCATGTTGAAGCTTTTCACAAGCTTCATGAAGAAAATTGTCTCCGAAGTAAATGGATGTACAAAACTTGAAATGATTATCCATGTCATCCACAATTCCATATCCAAGCAAGATATCAAAACTAACCTTCTTAATCTCACTTAGAGCTTCCAATGTCAACTCCTAATTACCACACTCTTCCATGAGTTCATTTTTAAATTCTCAACATCCAACCTTGCGTTTTCAATGTCATTATGGGTATACAAAAATCCTTGATTATCCTTTTCTCTTGAGTAAGGAGACATTGTATCCAGCCTATCAACTACCCTACCATTTTGACTGATCTTTTCCATTTTAGGCACACATGAGAAATCAAAACTAATTGAAGTAGGACAAGGGATTTGGATCCGAGTGGGTTTGGAGAGTTTGAACAAAAAAAACTGTCAATTTCTCTACCTTATCCTTCAACTCATCCTTTGAATCCTTAGTTTTGTTAAAGCTTGAAGATATTGTCCATGGATGCTTGCATATCTTCTTTGTGTACCTTTAGTTGTAATCTTTAAGTACTACCTTGGTTATTTGATAATCGAGAGCCCATGATATCCTCCTTGGTTTTGTCAGTGTAGTAGACACATAAATCTTAGTAAACCTTTATTTGGATGCATCAATAGTGATGTGGGAGATGGTATTTGGTTTCTTGGATGTGTGTGAGGGTGTAAGTTATAAATAACCGAAATCGAATACCTCGGGAACAACATTATTCCTTTTCCTTGGGGTTTGGATAATCACCAAGATGGAATAGAGGAGGATAGAGATTGTGTGAGAGATGTAATAATCATCAATATGGTCATATTGGGTGGAGTGGGAAAATTGGTTACCAAGGATGGAGAAGTGGAAAATATGGTAGTGACTATGGAAAAGATGTGGGAGGTGGAGAAGGTATGGAAAAAGGAGAAACAAAATGGGATGAAAATTGGGTCATGTGAGGAGATCCCAAAGTCATACCAATTCTGGTTGAAAGGGATGAAAATATGATTACCATGAGTGACATGGATGAGATGAGGGTGATGGAAGAGAAGAGGGTGACAAAAATGTAGGAGACTGATGATATTTGAGAGGAAGAAGATGGTGGGAAACAAGAAAGGTGAGGAGAAACACTATGAGGAGGAGATGGGACAAAAAGAGTTACATGAGGGTGCAAGGTAATAATAGGGACCACATGAGTGATGAGGGAAGAAGATGGAATATGCTTTGAGTAACCATAATGCCACTTGATGTATCATGTGTATGATGAGGAGAAGGAGAATCAACCAAAACAACTCGATGAAGTAGGAACGGATTCTAATAAATACGGATTTAATCAACTTACATATTATATAATGTTACAATAAATATTTAAATAAACATTACATCATAACATAAATAAATAAAGAAATACTTACAGGAAATAAATAACACATTGGTGACACAATATTTTATAGGAAAACCCAAATAGGGTAAAAACCACTTTGAAAATAACCTTTTACTTTAGAGAACTTATTTTACATCTAGTAAGATCACCTCCTCCTTTGAAACCCTATTTACCAAGGGTAAAACCAAATCACTTGATTTACACACCTTTGATATATTTCCTGAATATATCAAATGAGGACCTAAAGTCCTTTTTATATAAGGTGATCGGGTATGTCTCGACCACCTTTTCAACCTAAAATGGTTGACACATATACCTAGGTGAGTGTATTTAATAAATAGAAACATAAATGATTCACATTATTAAATACTTACCTAATGTATATTACCTAGGTATGAATATTTAATAATAGAAAAGTATTTCATATTATTAAATATTTAACCTATATAATAGTGATGGACCCATATTAATTAAGGGTTGGCAGACCACTTAATCATTATGTTCCAACACTCCCCCTTAATGTTAAGTGGGATAACATATGCCAATAGATTACTACCGTGGTACACTACAGGATTTACAATCCTTAAACCATAAAGGTTTTAGGCTAGCATATCGGGTGAAGGAATTATAACACCTTCATCATACTCAAGTTACCTTTTGGTACAAAAGGATTTGGAATCCCAAAGATCATCCCATGATCAAGTGGCTAAGTATGATTTGTGAGTTTTACATATTCTCATAGGTTCTCATAAAAGGTTATTGAACCCAAGCATATAGGAGCCTTTTATAACCAAGGACCTCCTTAATAATATGCTTGTACTAGATGTTTACTAGTAAACTCAATAACACTAAAGAGTTTATTGAAGACCACCTTTAAGATCTTTCTACACTTCTTTCTAAAAAAGAAGTCGAGGAGGTATACATGCCCAAAGGTATTTTTACACTTGCCCAGAAGGTCTTTTTACACTTGCCCGAAGGTCTTTTTTTACACTTGCCCGAAGGTATTTTACAAATGCCCGAAGGTATTTTTACAAAAACCAAGTTCCATTAGGAGGTGACATTGTCATGCACACTCCCCCTCAATGGAAACTCCGAAAATCCAATTTTTCATGAAAGTGACAAAACTTTTGCAGCACTCAGGGGCTTTGTGAAGATATCAACAACCTGCTCTTGATGACATGAACTTGAGATCTATCTCACCACTTAACACCTTCTCATGGATGAAGTGTATATGTATCTCAATGTGCTTCATCCTCTGATGTTGTATTGGATTATGTGCAAGAGCTATGGTGCTTTGGTTTTATCATAGAACAAAGGAAAACTATGTGGATCCTTCATCTTTATCTCATTGAACAACCTCTTTAGCCATAGAGCCTCTTTTGCAGCTTCCATTGCACTTCTATACTCAACCTTTGTTGAAGAGATAGAAACAGATTGGTTGCTTTTTTGTTGCACCAAGTAATGACACTGCACCAAATTTAAACACATAACCAAAAGTAGATTTTCTATCAATACATCACCAACATGATCAAGAATCACAAAATCCATATAAGTTAGCATTTTCATTCTTAGTATAATGCAACCCATAATTGATTGTGCCTTTAATATATCTAAGAATCCTTTTTGCAAGATTCCAATGATCTCTATAAGGTTCCTGCATAAACCTAGAAGCAATTCCTACTGCATAGGAAATATTTGGTCTGGTGATAGTTAGATAAATCAAACTACCAACTAACTTACCTATATAAAGTAGGATCAAATTTTTCACATGCAAGTTTAGGATCAATTTTCAGTCCAACTTCCATAGGAGTAGAAATTGGTTTACAATCAATCATGTTAAACTTTTTTAGTACATTGGTTGCATATTGTGCTTGAGAAACAACAATAGAATGTTTATCTTGAAATACAACCATGCCAAGAAAATGATGTAAGAGACCTAAATCAGTCATTTCAAAGTATTGTTTCAATTTTTCTTTAATTCTACAAATTAAAGCAGGATTATCACCAGTCATAAGAAAATCATCAACATATATACAAATAATGATAATATGTGATCCTTCTTGCTTAATGAATAGATCATTTCAGAAGAACAATTAACAAATCCTAATTTTTAAAGAAAGAATTAATTTTTTCACATACCAAGCTCTAGGAGCTTGCTTTAAACCATACAAGGATTTTTTCAATTTACAAACATAGTTTTCTTTACCAGTTTCTTCAAATCCTTTAGGTTGAGACATGTAAAGTTCTTCTTTTAAATCACCATTCAAAAAAAGTATTTTTCACATCCATTTGGTGGATTTCCCACCCAAATTGAGTGAAATTGCAAATAAGGTCCTAACAATACTCATTTTAGCTACAAGGGAAAATGTCTCAACATAATCAATACCAGGTTTTTGAGTGAAACCTCTAGCAACAAGTCTAGCTTTATGTTTTTCAATACTACCATCTGCATTATATTTTACTTTGTATAACCACCTAGACCCTATAATACTTCTTTTCTCTGGAGGTGGAACCAACTCCCTAGGTTTGATTTTGAATTAGGGCATTATATTCAACTTGCATTGCATTGATCCACTTCTCATCTGAGAAGCTTCTTCAAAATTTGTGGCTCAGGTTCATACAAGGTCATTAATGCATGGTACATATGATGGCTTCTGGTCATTTTCCTAAGATCAATAGGATTAGAAATTTCTAACATAGATTGAGCCCATTTTGGTTTCTTAACTAGGGAGTTAGGAGATTCAGAAGCATCTATAGTATCAACACAAGAAACATCATCATGACCATTTACTATATTCTTATTATCAGAATCATAACCATCATTAGAAATATTGATAGAGTTAGGAACATCTTTACCATTATCAAATGAACAAAAGCATTTTTCCAAAACCACCACATTGTGGTTTTCAGTTACTTCCCTTTTTGTAGGGTCGTAAATCCTTAGACCTATAGTGTTAATACCATATCCAATGAAAACACAAGAAAAATAAGTCATATCAAGTTTCTTTCTTTTCTTTTTAGGAATGTATAAAGAAGCAAGACTACCAAAAACTTTTAGATGAGAAATATCAAGTTTTTGATTTGACCATTTTTCTAAAGGAGTTGAAAGATGAATAGCTTTGGTGGGAACCCTATTTAGAATGTAGACTATTGTGTTCATTGCTTCTACCCACAAAAATTTGGGAAGACTAGCAGAATGAAGCATAGTGTGAGCCATATCTAAAATAGTCCTATTCTTACGTTCTACAACACCATTAGATTGGGGAGAATGAGGAGAAGTTAATTCCCTTTTAATACCACAATCAATAAATTTTTTTTTCAAATGATTTTGCTAACATATTCACCCCATTATCTATTCTAAGTCTCTTAATTTTATAATTTGAAGAGTTTTCAATGATGCTTTAAATTCCTTAAATTTCCCAAGTACATCAGATTTATTTTTAAGAAAATATGACCAAATCATCCTGGTGAAATCATCAATGAAAGTCACAACATATAAAGAACCATTTAATGAAGCTACTTCAAGAGGTCCTCTAACATCACTATGAATAAGTTCTAGTGGGGAAGAGGAACTCTCTTCAAGATGTGAGTGAAAGGGTTTAACACTTTGTTTTGAGTGTAAACACCCTTCACATGCATCATGAGAAGAAGACAACACATGAAAACCTTTCACAAGATTATATCTAGCCATTTCATATAAACTTTGATAATTAACATGTCCTAATATTTCATGCCATAGTTTTGAATTATTCAAACTTTGAGAAACAAAACAAGATGTAGAAGAGAAATCATCAAAAATATATAGACCATTTCTTTGAATTCCTTTAGCTATTATATTATCATTACTATCCTTGATATACCAAGTATCTTTCAAAATTTGAATAGCCAAACCATCATGAGTTAATTGAGAACATGATAAAAGGTTCTTTTTGAGTTTAGGAACAAATAAAACATTATTTAACACACCATTAGCAAATTTTACTTTTCCTTTCTCTATTGCTTCTAAAGATGAGTTATCACCAAGATACACACGTTCATTGATTTTCACAACATCAAATAAAGAATTTGAAACACCAGTCATATGATTTGATGCACCTGAATCTAGAATCCATTCAAAATTAGAGGAAGAATACAACACAACATATAATGCAAATTTTAGGAATATCATTAGAGCTATCCTTTTTCCTTAAATTGTATTTAGAAGAAACAATTTATTTTTTATTTTTATGGATAGGTTTCTTAGTTTTGCAATCTTCCTTTTTATGTCCAAATTTACCACATTTGTGACATTTACCACTAAAGCTAACACACAATTGATCAGAAGAAAAACTTTTCTTATCAACAAAAGAAGATTTAGATCTAAATTTTTGATCTGAGAAGGGCTTGCGAGGTTTGAACTTTGAATTCTGAGAAAGAAGTGCTGAGAGGCATTCTCCTTAGAGTCAAAGTTCATCATCACTTGCTCTTCTGTATCAGAAGTGAACTCAAGGTATTTAAATCAGGTAGATCATTTTCATTTTGATATTTAGAGTTCAAGATAGAAATAAAATTCCTAAATCTTTCATGTATATTTAACTGAACAATAAAGTAGATTAATTTTTCACCAATTAAATCACAATTGCATCCATCTAATTGTGCTTTAATATTTTTAATTTTGGCTAAGAAATTAACTACTTTTTCATCTCCTTTCATAGGAGTTGTAAGAAATTCTAAAACTAATTTAATAATTTTAGATAAACATGTACCTTCATGCATGGATTCTAGTTGTGTCCATACCTCTTTTGGATGTTTGATATTACCAATGTGTAGAAGGTACTCATCATTCACATTGCACAAAATCATGGAAAGAGCCTCCTGCATTCATTGTGAGAATGCATTCATGTTATCTATAGTTGCTTGATGACCGGTGGGAGAAACCTCAGATCCAGAAACAATTGTCAGAGTTTCCTCGCCATAAGTTCTGATTTGACCCTGATCTTCCAAATGTTGTAGTTGGTTCCATTCAGGATCTGGGTTTTGTCAAGATAGAAATAGTTGGACGCCATTATTTACCTGAACTTGTAAAACACACCCCATTATAATATACAATGTACCACAGAGTTAGATACATATTTATATAAAAAAATAACACTTTTAATAGAATCAGATCTAAATTTTATAGATCTACATAAACTATTTAATCATAACTAATTTGTCATTACAATGCATATTAATTAACCTCCCATGATCAAAATAATAACCCACAATATAAAGGGCTTTGCATTATACCCCAGACTTATATAAAAAAATTCCAACCATATAGAAGTGAAGAAGAAACCCCTAAGAATGCAAAACAACTTCAAATTTCTGGAAAAAAATAATGTAGAAAAAATATGGCCAACTTAAATTTGACGTCTAAATGACCGTCATTATGACTTATTTTTGGTCTGTCGTGACGGTCATTTGACCATCAATTTTAACACAATGAAAGTTTTTTATGGAACCTATGAGCTTAAATTTGACATCTAAATGATCATCATATGTACCTTATGTTTGGTCTGTCGTGACGGTCATTTGACCGTCAAATTTAATGGAGTCAAAACTTGTTGTGTATTTCAGAATGTGAAATTCCATAATTTCTTCTTCTGTATAATATTAGGGAGGTTATATTTTAATACATTATATTAACCTATTATAATTTATAATGTAAAAATATATTCACTTTTAAAAAAGAGGTATATAGTTTATATAATGTAAATAAAAAACAACATATAGTCTATAAAAAATTATAAACTATATATATATATATATATACTTAAAAAAAACACATATAACCCTTATTATGGGGCCCCTCATGAAAAAAATATTTAAAACATTTACCAGGCCATGTAATTTTAAATTCTACATAAACCTTAGAATTTACAGAGGAGACAACATTTTTCACGCTTCCAATGGAAAAAATTCAAATCCTATTTTGATGGAGCTTTGTCTCCTCCTTCATTTACCATTGAAAAATTCAACCTAGCACATATTAAAACTATAGAAAAAAATATTTCAAATATTTTACCCTTACATGTACACAAGTTTTCACGGAAGGTAAGAAATTTCCAAATTTTCACACCGTGAATTCACCTTGATTCTTCACAAAGAAAAACTTTTAGGTTGCACAATGGAAAGAAGGGGTCGATTATTTTAAATGAGGATTTAATTGGTTGAAAAAACCAATACAAATTAAATAAATAAAATACAAAATATTTGATCTTAATTTATTTAATTTACCTAAATAAATAATGTTAGAATTTGAGGATTCTAATAATACAAGGGACATAGTATTTAATCAACTTACATATTATATTATGTTACAATAAATATTTAAATAAACATTACATCATAACATAAATAAATAAATAAATACTTACTAAGGGAAATAAATACTTGACACACCTTTGATATATTTATATATCAAAGTGAGAAAAACCTTTTTATATAATAGGGTAAAAACCACTTTGAAAATAACCTTTTACCAGAGAACTTATTTTACATAGAAAGTAAGATCATTCCTCATTTTAAAACCCTATATTACCTAGGTATGAGGTAAAATAGAAAATCATTTGATATTTTAAACATTTTGATATATTTGGAACCATATTAAATGAGGACCTCCAAAGTCCATTTTTATATAAGGTGATCAAGTATGTCTGCCTAAATATTCCCACCTTTTGAAACCTAAAATGGTTGACACATATATTCTAGGTGAGTGTATTTAATAAATAGAAACATAAATGATTCACATTATTAAATACTTACCTGAAAATGAAATATATTAAATAGGTATGAATATTTAATAATAATTTGGTGCATGTGGGACAAATGAATAAGCCAAAAAGAACTTTATGGTTTAGAAGAGGTTAAACATGCCTTAGGCTAGTTAATCTAGGTTTAGGCTAATTAATCCTGATTAGTGAGGAATTAGGAGTTTGAGAGAGTTGTGAGAGGACTACTCAATCCAATGAAATGGATTGATAATCTAGGAAGCTAGTAGAAGTGGTTTAGAAGGATATTAGAAGGGGGTTCAACTAATAAGAGACTATATTAGCGATTATCGGTTATAAGAGGAATACGACCAAAAGGATGTCATAAAAGGAGAGTTAGATAGGCCTAATTGACGAGGTGTCGTCAATTTGCAAGGAGTAGAATAGTTAGTGCAATATTAAGAATAAGATTGATTTGATCAAACTATAGGTGTCTACAATATCCTCAAAGTATGGAACATGGAACCGTAGTATTCCATAAGCTTTTAGAATTCTTTGATAGTGAAACCCAGCCTAGGAGGCATTGTCTTCTGATTTCCTTGTGCATTTCAATGTTGACATTATTAGATTTGACAACATAGGTCCATGTATATCTTTTAATGGAGAAGGGAAATGAATCCTCGCTTTGTGCTTAGTTAAAACTTGTGTAGATCCAAAATTGTCCTGAAAAAATCCATGAGGATCCATTTATCAATTGGAAATTTGGGAAGATGAGTTAGGGAACCTTGGAATGCTCCAACATGAAGATAAGTGAATGTTTGAAAATGCAAGAATATATAATGCTAGTGAGACACTCGCATTCCATGCAACATCAATAACCCTTTGCTTCGAGAGATTTGGGTCTAATCTATAAATGACGTTGTAGAAGAAAAACATCATTAACCCTTTAGAAATGAGTCTCACTTCCTTTAAGAGATAGCTGCAAACAATACTTATAGACATAATCCAAAGGTCTAGAACCCACTGTTTTTAATCCAGGGTACAACCTCATCCCGAATGAAAAATAGGTGACATATGACATCATATAAAACTTTCTCATAGTCAAAAATTCTCTTATTTGACTATAAATTGTGTCATTGATGAATGTAACCTAATAAAATAATTTCTCTTTTTCCTTATGATGGTGAGAAATTGGTACATCCATCATTGGAATTCTCTCGGCCTCGGGAGTCTAAACACTCGCTCGAAGTGTGATAATGTCACCAATCTCAAGGATAAAGTCACTCCGGGGCACGGTCTTGGGAAATATTGATATGGAAGGCTTGGGTTTAACTAAGTATTTATTGTTGACATGCTTGATGATGTCTGCCATGTTTTCATCCCAAGCTTATTAGGATGCTTTGGGATCTATTTTGACGTATGTGGTGAAATTAGGAAGTTTGAGACGATCGTCAAAATAATCGGTGTCTAAGTAGATTACCACATATCCAACTTGATTCATAAAAACTTTGTCTTAGTTTCATAATTACTTGGAAGCCATGAGAATGATTTTGGGAAACTAAAAAAATATTGGAAAATAAGTTGTCGTGGGTAGCTTGTTGTTGCATATACATTGCATCCAAACAGTTTGAGAGAAACTTTTCACTTTGTTCCAAAATTCTCCCATGTTAATATTACCTAATTCAATATATATAATATCGATATTGGAATCAATATTAGAGGGAGACATAATCCCTTGATATTTTTACTTCATCTCTTTAAAGGATTTTTCCTTTCTCTTTCCTTTCCTTAAATCGTAGACATGAAGGACTGGATGAAGAATTTTCATGAAAAAACCTTTTGAAAGCTTATGAGTGTTGAGCGAGAAAAAATTCCTAAGTATGAAGAGTGCATGGAGGATTGGGGAATGCGAGGGTGACACAAATCCACTTGCATACAAAGTGGAAACAACATGTAGGAGGTTCACGCCTGTGACATGTAACTAAGGACTTAGCTAATTTTGCTGATCATGAGCTAAAAAAAAGAAAAGTAGGATGGAGTGCCAAAAAAACAAAGAGATGAAGCATGATGACTTAGTGAAGATGTAAAGGTTATTTTTTTGGAGAATGAACATTCGAGATCAAGCACACACATGAAGGTCAGTTAATAAGATTAAAGCAAGTCTTATTTACAGGATGATATATTATTAATTATTTTAAAACACACATGTAGTCTATTTTTGGAGCACACGTATTATTAGGAGAGTGCATAGGTGGTGAAGGGAAAGTCCCCACCCTTATATATAGCTATTGTAAGCCACGGTTGTATTACCCATCTTTAGTTCTTAGTCGTTGGAGTATGTTATCTTTGTTCATGTTTAGGGTTTTGACATCTACGTGCATGGATCAACATTCTATTATACTAGTTATGTATTCAACTTCTAATATGTAATACTTTTGTTATAATGGAATATGGTGGATGGATTATGATCATTGATATGTCTGAATATGGAGATCTCATGGTGTAATTGATCTTGGTTATTGTTTGATTTGTTATGTTTCCTTATTATATGTGTTTCCAAAGTAAGTCTATGCAATGGTTAAGTATAATTGATTGATTACTTAGTCAATTATCATTATGGTTATGCATGCAAATGTTCAGTAGACATAACAAAGGAGGTACTTGGTAGTTATACATGCTTCAGGTGTGAATTCGGTCTTTCGAATGAAATGCCAATGTGTATAGATTTGGTGTGTAAATTAAAGACTACATTTTGGTTCTTGTTGGGACCTCATTTCAATTTGTCTACTAGGATGTTGCTTACAGATGGCATATCAAATATCTCTGGAGAGTATTGAAAGCTGGGTGGAAGAAAAACATGGTAAGTTTACGTAGAGGTATAATCTGGTCCCGGCTTCAATGTGCGTAAGTGGGTAGAAGAGAATATTTATCATGAGTTAAATGAGACATTATTTAATTTCTTTCTAGTAGAGTTGTATCGTGGTTAGCAAGGTACACATCGAATAATTCTTGGTATCCTAGGCTGAGGGTTTGGACACAAGAAGACTATCAGATGATTTTTGATGCAAATGAAGACTAGACTAGAGCTATAGATCACGATGGCATGGTGTGTTGCAAAATTATACGTTGGAGTACACAATTTCCACTTATTGTTGTCTAGAGGAAGTTGGTTTATAGTCACTAGATCACACATTTTGGGTAAATATTTAGTCCCAGGTCTCTTACTATTATTCATATGGTTCTCAAGTTAAAAGAGTACTAATAAACCCATGTATTTTTCTATTTTTGATTTACTTGTCATATTTTCAACCCTATACTTGCACTTTCCAGTCTATATTGACATTTTACTTCTTATTATTTTTGATTGGGGCACCCTAGGTGCCCTCATCTCCTCCGGGGTTCCTTGATCCTCTTTGCACTTTATTCACACCTTTTGGGAACTTTTAGCCGTTTGAGATTTCTATCGTTTTTGTGGTCAACCTTTTCAAGATTAATTAAAAAATTAGTATAAGAGAACCCTATAAATATAAAATTATGAGACCATAATGAGGGACCAAGCACTAAATATCTACTATCTTCCACCTAAAATGCATCTATCTAAGGATTCTAAGGCTCCATTTACATACATCTAGCTACATCACGAGGGAAAAAGGATGGTTATTCTACATCACACTTCATAGGAGGGGAGTTAATTTTATTCCATGCACCATTTGCATACATTCTACATCTAGTTATTGCTCGCTACTCGTAAAGTGTGGTGACACAAGAGCACCTAGGGCACAATTTTTGCACACACACCAAAACTACATTTGGGTTTGAAATGTAGTGCAACACTTAGTTATAAGCCCACCATTGTGGACATTGAGGACAATATGATCCATTCATTTACATATTTATTTTTTAGGGTTTTGATGCTTATCTTGGGGTTTTATAGGTCTCTCCTTCATCACTAATTTCTAGTGACATACGATGCCGTCCATGAAGCTAGTGCGATAAGAAGTGAAGATAGACAAACATATAGCGAAGCTCTAGGGAGGTTCCATGTTCATTTCTCGCAGACCAAGGCACTTAGATCTCGCACTGTGGTGTCCCAAGTGTCAAAGTCCCTTTCTAGGAACCCCAGCCTAGGGAGATAGTTTAGATCTATGCTTTATAGGGCTTCAAATGCGGTCATTCCCTCCTATTTATCTGATATTTACCGCAACACAATCCCGACTACTCGAAAAATATGCTAAGGATTTATCAACCCCATCTTGTGCATAAGGGTTTTATATTTCATTTGCTTAGTTACTTGGGTAATTTACTTATTTATTTAGCTATTATTTACTCCTTTTCATATCATCACATAAGGCTAGGATTTTCCATCTTAGCATAATCATTTATGTGAACCCAAACTCGATCTTCACACTCTTAGGATCCTCATTGATCACTTTAGTTTACTTTCTCATTTTTTGCTTATCATCATAAAGTCTAGTCATCATGAGTATTTAAAAGGAATGATAACCAGATCGTGCCAAGCCAAGAACACAGATGCTAATCAAACATCACGATCAATAAGATGAAAGCAATTCACTAGAATAACTTTACATAAACCTTTGCAAAAAAATGAGCAACAATATCATATATTATTATGGAACTCAATGAAATACAATGAGAATGGGCCTTGCTTATATAGGCAAGGAATAACAATCTAAGAACCAATCAAGGTTGTAGATCAAGCCATAAATCATGGAAAGAACTAGTCATCAAATAACTAGTCAAGTCCATAGATTTATGAGAGAACTAGACATCAAGGATCTAGTCAATACCATAGATCTAGAAAAGAACTATACCTAACAACTAGATAATATCTCCTAATATCTAAATAAATAAAAATAAATATCCACACACATAAGTGGGTGAGGATAGATACAATAAAGGTAAATAATGTACCTAGGTGAACATGAGCTAAGGTAAATACCTACTTTAACACCCCCTCATGTAACATCCTCCAAGTTAGACAATAGAACAAGTCAATTTTTTTTTGATAATTGCATCTTGGTTCTAAATACATAATTTAGAACTCACAATTCAAATAACCATTTATATAATGAGATAACCATATGCATTGTAATGACTAGAATACCTCCGATCTATTCATTCCATGACTCGGTAATCTACCGATCTATTCATGAGTAAAAAGAGTTAGTGTTTTTATTTAACACAATACTGCGGCGGTTCTCTTCCCTAATCGGGATTCAAAATGTTCTGTCAAGGAATCTAATCGAATAAGCTGCTACCATTATTCATCGGCATCTCATCCCTTAGACTAGGTGAATTAGGACAACGCAATCAATGAACTTGCGATACTTTGGCCAAAGATTTGAAACATACTGTTCATGTCTCGTATTCCTTAACGGCATACTCGTCAATCTGGAATACGTCCTTCACCCCATTCATATGTTATATAGAATGTCTTATACTGACTACTGTCAGTCCTTTCTTTCACAGCTGAATCACTCGGAGGCAGATTAACAAGGTGATAATGTTATATGGATGCCTACGAGGATTAGGGATATGAGGACATACTGGTTCAACCTTGCAATTCAACCAGTGTGTCATGATACCCCAAATCTCCGAGGCAGTCTTATAACATGGCCACGTTCTTAATCGGTCCCAAGGTAACTCGTGCGAAATCAAGTGTAAATCTTAGCGATCAATGCAAAGGGTGTCGCCATAAGTCACCTGCATTGTTGTAACTTCGAGAAGATCCTAATCTTCTCGGAGGTACAGCCCTGCAGTCGACCTTATGTCGTCATCCTTTAAATCCGCCTCGAGAAGATCTACCCAAAAACAAGCGTTACGCACTAGAGATTAAATTACTTTAAAGACTTTTCCCTAAGGTTAGCCTTTCCAAATCCCTGGATTCTTTGTCTTAAGACGACCCTCCTCTAAAAGACTCATTACAGGTAGAGGTATTACGGTCACGCTCTCATCAAGGAGTCATTAGAATACACCTGATTCCAAAGCAACAGAATGGGACAATATCTCATAACCAATGCTTGAGATTGCCATCTGAACTCCATTGGTTGCCTATCAGTTCTCTTAACTGAATTTATATCATACTTTTAGTTTAAAGATATAAATGATTTAGAATCCAATTTACTATTGTCCTGTTATACTTAGGACTAGGGATTAGTAATTCAATCCAACTTGTTTAGCGTTATCTTTTAGGCTCAATTTTAACCTATCCCCAAGAGAGACAATAATTAAATTACAATATTGCTTTTGCCAGAGCAAACTAGAACTACTAAATACTCATAAGAATTTAGTCTAATTACTTACAAGCTTTCATTGTCAATCACAAAAGCATCCATATTATACAAAGATAACTATGCCTCTTCGTTACGTAAACCGAAGAAGTTCATCATTCAGAATAGAATACAACACATAAGTATCAAACACTTATTTTCATTCCTTTCGAAACTCGTACAATTACATTTTATGCAACAGCATACTTGATATAATGCTAACGGAAAAGAAACATCTTTTCTCATATAGTACATCCATAAAATCAAGCTGTAATTCATAATAAATCAAATAAACAATCTGATCAGCCTATCAGATCTGCATTGCTTTTACCCTCTTACGGCAACCATCTGCAAAAATAGTCAACATGAGTCAGTTCAATGAACTGAGCATGATAAGCACTAACTTTTAAAACAATTGCAATCCATCAATTGTTTTCATTAAACACCCTGTTTAAATGAGATCAGATATTCACATAAGTAAACATAATCAGACTATGCCCTTGTAATACAGAATGATTACAATTATGTAACTCTATCATTGTTACAATTAGTCTTAATCATTTCCTAATATTTCATCAAATATTAAGAAACAAGGAACGAATGCACACAACAATCATTAAACCCAAAATCACAACATTGGTCAGATTGTTTCATTCTCCAAAAAGGAAATAACATAACAATTCGGGATTCCACCAATATGTTACAAACAATTTCCCACTGATAGTCCATTATCAATAATATTAAATAAAGGAAGAGAAAGAACCAAACCATTCATACTTCCTTTCACATAAGTTCATCACTGTACTGCCTTCACATATGAAAACAGTCAACCAGTATATAAATGAACAAGTTAGACAAGCCGCAAACAAGATCACTGTTTAACTAAGAACAGAAACACAGCAAACTCTTGTATAGCAACTAACACATCAACAAATCATGTATCAATCCTAAGCCCAATGCTAGTTCCTTTTACACAGTAAGGCTTATCACCAGTTGAAAACAAGAGCTACAAGCGTATCGCTGAAAACAACAACTATCGCATCAACAATCTAAAGTTTCCCAAAGGACTATGCTATGTTGCCCACACGGTACTTCCAAATCATGCACAGTCGATCGGACAGATCAAAATGGAAGGAAACATAGCATACATATTCTTGCTCAGTCAAAATCGGACTGAAGTGAAGGAAAGGAATTCAACCAAACGATCCTTACCTTGCAGCATGCAAGTCTTGGTGCGTTATTCGCGACTTACCCTAACAAGGTCAAAACACGAAACAGTCATCCAAACTAAGGATCTCAACAATGACAAAAAATAGTGTCCAGGGTCGAATTCAGAAAGAGACAGAAGTACTGGTTACCCTTCCAGAAGTTCTATGATTCAAACGGATGTATCAATTCAAGCGAATGCATAAGAATTCATACTGTCATTCATCAACCAAGCATAACAATAACCAGCCAATAAATTACTCTCAGCCAGTCGCTTTATACTAATTTGCACAGGTTGAAGATATACATGTCTACATAAACATCTGTAACTCAAAATCCCAAAAACACGAAGGGATCCCAATGGTTCAACAAGATCGAAATGCATGTTCATCCATTAAGTCACTACAACTTAACTATATTTGGTTCAAAATATACAATGAATTATTCAATCGACTCCTCAGAGTCGTCCAAGTCACACTAGTATATATATATATATATATATTCGCACTGTAACTGTTAAAGGTTTTGCACGCATAACCACTGAACCCTACAGCAACGTACAATGACATTGATTGATAAATCCATATATGCTATTCATGGCTAACATTCAGAATGAAACAAGCGAAGCAAATCGAATATCCATTTCTAGCAAGGAAAGCAACTGAGCCGCTTCGAACTTTCGAACAGCTTGCACATAGAAAGGGAAAATGCAAATACAGGAAGTCTTTATCCTTTAATTACTACAAATAACAGTAGCCAAAAGCCCTGTTTCATCTTATCAGGCTTTTACAAAAATCCAAGCACAAAACTTATGGATAAATCTACATTTCCAGCAAAAGATAGCAATACGATTCAATCATCGACTCCACTGAGTCGATACAACAAAGTACAGGTGTATTTATATTATACACAGTGCACAAGTAATCCCGCTAACCTAATAACAGGGAAAACAACTTCCGCTAGGTCGAAAAGACTATGGTAACACTACGATTACCTATTCCAATCAAAATTGGAAACAAAATGAAACCCGAAAGTATCACTAGTCGTTGTCAACAAATCCCACGACCGAGCACCCAAAGAAGCGATAATACTAATCATTCTTACAGTATTCCTTCAAATCATTAATACAGTTTCTATATCAAGAAACAGCGACCACGAATCAAGACATACAGTGGTCCTATACTACACACAGGTATATTCTAAGGGCTCACGCCAAACAGGCCGAACATTCAAACTTTAGAATAAATACCACACATGTATAAGCCAGAATGAATACTCAAATAAATAGAGTCGAAGTTCGATTTAAACAAACACCCATCAAGAAGAAATTGAAAAATCGAACCAGACGAGATACAGTGCAAAAATCAAACTAGATCTCATAGAAAATTCATCCATTCTTCACAGAACATTTGAACAGAGTTGTTTTAATGAAAGCACTTGAAAAACAGCAAGATATTTAAAGGTTAGGGCCTAGCATGCCTGTATGTTGATCAAATTCCCGAAGCAAACCACAGGAAGAGCTCAAACTTCCTTTTCTTTTCCCACGATGAAGCGACCAACAAAATTTCGCTGTCTTCATCGCATATATAACTTCCATGACAGAAAAAGAGCTATGGCAGTTCCTACATGCCATGCAACTCAAAGAGAACTGGTGTGAAGAACCAGTAAACCAGCAGAGCAAAAACCGAAAATCGCGACAAGCCAAACAAACCCCCAAATTTCCGCTTGCATGCCTTCTCGCGAGTTCCGAGCTCGACTTCCGAGAGTATTGAATGCCAATAACCAATTTTCCCGCTTAAACTCTATTCCCACCGACCGCCAGAATTGGTGACAGTCCAACTACAAATTTAAGTCCATTTCCAAACTTAGCAATTGCCAAGTCTGCACAAATTAGCCGTCGCCTAAACCTCCGCCATGACCTGTCCCTCATCCTTATCCCTTACATTTATTGCCATAGAAAACACCGCCATGGTTCGCCACCCTTCATCGGCCCCTTCCTAATCTCCTCCAAAGTTAGGTTAGTATCTTAGGTTAGAGTTTAGGGTAATACCCATACTAACAAATTTACACAAAGATACTAACTTAGGATATTAACAAATAGCCTAGGTCTAGGTTAGACTAACAATAATCTAACCCCTAGGTTAGGTTTTAGTTTTAGGTTACTAACCCTTAATAATTCAGTTTGGTCCTTGTCCTGAAACTCGGAAAGACCTGTACCATACCTTCTAGAACAGAGTTAGCTTCCGTTCTTATGCATAATTGTATGTCAACGAATTATTACCTGGTCTACAATCGAGACCTTCCAGATATACTTTGATATCGGGAACCGTTTCTTTTCTCAAGATCAGCCTGAGTCGTAATCCTGACTGGCTTAATAAATGCTTCCATACCTTGCAACCTGTTCAAGGTCTGTGATATAATTTATCACATACAGATTTAAAGCATTACTTGGATCAATTCCACTGATCCAAGTCTAGATATCATAGAAGAATATCTCTATAATTCATTCCGTGATCAGATTAATATTCAGACACAAAATGAAATAAATAAAAGAGTCTATTCATATTTTGACTCAGTCAAGATCTGCAATCTGCAAGAAATTCAGTACATATCAAGCATGATTTCTGAATCGAGGAACACATCCTTTTACAAGAAATCACATATCAACACTTGAATGCTAAGGAGAAAGTAACAACAGTTCAGGGGTGTTACATGTGAAGCTAGGGGCCAAAAAGAAGTGGCATGTCCATAGTATGAGTCCTAAGTAACTAGGCATGATGAGGTATTCATGTGTAATATATCCATCAAGAAATCTCGAACCAAAAGAAGGAAAGAATCCTACTATAAGGAAAGAGAAAGAAGAAGAAGAAGAAGGAATATGTTCTCATGAACACCCCTAAGAAAAACTTCCGAAACCCCAAGCATTCTATGTAATTCAAGGTAGTGAGGTGATGTAAAAAGCTTCGTAAAGATGTCTGCAACCTGCTGTCTTGAGTGGAAGGTACTCTAAGTAAAGAACTCCATCTTGAATGTTCTACGAATGAAGTGGATGGGTATCTTGATATGCTTGGTCCATCCGGTGCTCAAGCGGGTGCATGAAATGTGAATTGCACTTTGGTTGTCACACCAAAGTAAAGTCGTGGATCATATGGGAATCTAACTCTATCAATAATCAAGCGTGAAGCTAAAGAATCTATTTGACTCATTGTAACTACTTCCCTATACTTTACCTCTAAAGATGAAAGTGTAATAGGTTGTTACTTTTTACATGCCAAGCAATTTGGAGAAGAACCAAGATAGAAAAGATACCGTAAGTAGAATTCCTATCATTAATAGAACCTACCAAATATGAATCTGTATACCCAACCAACTAAGTAGAACCCCTAGTGTAGTGTAGGACAAAGTGGGAAGTTCCCTGTAAATAGCGCAAAATCCTTTTAGTAGCATGTCAATGACTACTATGAGGAGAATGTGCAAACCGAGATATAAGCCCTACTGTAAATTATATATCAGGGCGAGTATGGGTCAAGTACATGAGACTCCCAACCAATTACCTATAAAACATAGGATCACAAAGTGGTGTGGTACATGTGGATGTAAGAGTAACCCCGAATGAAAAGGAGATGGACTTGGCTTGCAATTAGCCATATCAAAGCACCGAAGAAGATCATGGGTGTACTTTTGCTGACTCAAATGAATCCCTAAATCTGTCTGAGAAATCTGCAAACCAAGGAAATAATGTAATAACCCAAGATCCTTCATGTCAAATTTGTGTAGAAAGAGCCCTCACGAATACTCTAAATGTGGGAAGAAGAGCTGCAGTAAGTAACAAATCATCAACATACAAGACAAGTATCACAATATCCTCACCAACATTCTGGAGATACACTGTATGATTAGAGTGGCAATGAACAAAACCAGTAGATAGAAGAAAAGAATCCATCTTCTCATACCAAGCCCAAGGGGCTTGTTTGAGACTCGTAGAGAGACCTTCGGAGCCTAAAAAGAGAAGAATCTGAAAAATCCAGCCGGCTACTCCATGTATATTTCCTCTTGTAGATCTCCATGTAAGAAGGCACTCTTCACATTCATCTGGTATATGTACCACCCCTATGATGTAGCAAGAGCAAGTACAAGGTGTCAGAATTCATCTCGAGTAACAATACTTTGGTGCAAAAGTCTCGAGTAATCAATACCTTCCATGTGTATTTGGTTTGGTATACCCACTTACACCTAACCATATTTTTCCTTTATGAAGAGATACCAAATCCCAAGTATGATTCTTCATCAAAAATAATACTCAGCTACCATAGCATCATCACACTCATGTATCCCATGAGCCTTTGAAAAGATTTGTGGATCCTCGAAAGCGCCCGACACAAAAGTTCGAAACGAGTAGAATGTGCATGATGATGCCTAGTGGGTGGAAGATCCTCTATGAAAGGTGTTTCCTTAGAAACTATAGTACGAGCCCACTTAGGCATAGTGACTACATCAGTGGGAATAGGATCCTCAATGACATCTATATCCTCCTCATCAATATCCTCAAAGAAAGAATCCTCAAGATGAGATGAAGAAGAAGGAAGCATGGAAGAAGAAGAAGATTCATGAGGAGTGAAGTGCTCATCAAACTGAACATGTGTTCGAAAAAGAACATCATGTGTATCAGGATCTAAAAGATGATAAGCTCTCATGTCCTCACAATACCCTACAAAGATCAAGGGTTTACTCTTCTTATCCAAAGCTTTCCTTTTCTTCTTTGGCACAAAGGCCCAAGCATGGCTCCCAAAGAATCGAAAAAATGAGACATCTGGCTTAGTGTTGGACCAAGCTTCCTCTAGAGTCAAATGCTTAAGTGCTTTATGTGGTGTGCGATTCTGAATGTAGTTAGCACAATTAACTACTTTTTCCCAATAGATAGGAGGTATATCTCTAGAATGCATCATACAGTTATCCATTTCCTTCAAATTTCTATTCTTCCTTTCGCTAATCCATTTTGTTGTGGAGTATGAGGAACAAAATGTTGGTGAATAATGCCTTGAGTTGCCAAAAATTTAGAAAACTCATTATTGAAGTACTCCCCCCATTATCAGTATGAAGGTTCTTTATGCAACTAGAATATTGTTTCTCGACTAAAGCCTTGAAGAATTTGAAGTGTGAAAAAACATCACTTTTGTACTTGAGAAAATAAACCCAAGTATGCCTCGAGAAATTATCAATAAACCTAAGTGCATACTTAGCTTCATTGAAAGATGGGGTAGGGAAAACCATCAAGTCACTATGCACAAGCTCAAGTGGTGAAGAAGCTCTCTTAGACAAATTCTTAGGAAAAGGATCTTGATGTTGTTTCCTAATGCATAACCATGAAAAAATCCCTCAAGACAAAAAGCTATAAGAAGACCATCTACCATACCATGAGTGCTCAACTCCTTCAAATATTTGTAATTGAGATGTCCAAATATTTCATGCCAAAGATTACTCTCGAATCTACATGAGAAACCAATCCTAATCCTATAGAAGAAGTGTCATAAAACCCTCAAAGTGATATAGTCTAGAACTATGATCAACAATACTGAGAGTAAAGTGAATGAGGATCCAACAAAGTTCGTACTTCTACTCCATGTGGTGTAAAAGTCACTATTTTTCCTTTACGAAATGACAAATTTGATATATAGAAAGTAAATTTGTAGTGATGTTAGGAACATATAGCACATCTTGATACTGCCACCATCAAGTTGTATATCACCTTTTCCCTCAACGAGAAAGAAAGGAAGAATCTCCAACCTCAATTTTGGAAGTAGAACTCAAACCTAGAGAAATAAAAGACTCCTTGGAAGAAGTCATGTGATGAGAGGCACCAAAATCTATAACCCAATTGTCTACAAGTTGTGACTAAGATCTTCCAACAACATTAAGTGCTTTTCCATGCTGATTAGAAGGAGGTGGAGTGGAGATAGAAATTTTGTGTTTCTTGACTGCATCCTCTAAGGCTTGCATTCGCTTATAACACCTATGTTCTTCATGATTACTACCCCCACAAAAAGAGCATGAACGGCTAGATTATTCTTGGATTTAGAAGAATCCTTGGGTTTTGAGTTGTTTTCTTTGGGTTTAGGAAAATTTTGAGATGGAGAAGGTGTGGATTTGATTTTAATGTTTAATTTTTCCTTACCCTTAGGATTTGATGCAACTAATGCCTTTTGAGAGGTGGAAGACTCAAGGTGAGACAATTTGGATTCTTCCCTAGTAAGTCTTTCAAAAAATATTCCTAAGTTAGGAATTTTGAATGTGTCACCTAAGGCATCCATGCTAGAGAAAAAGTAGAAGAAAAAAATTTGGAATGGTACTCTCAACTTGGATAAAATCAAGTAAACACACTCTTCATCTTTCTTATCTCTTCCAATCCCCTTGAACTATGTCAACAAATGCTTGAACTTGGTAAGATAGTCTATAATTGTTGGAAAATCTTCAATATTAAGAGAGGTGATCTCAATTTCAAGTTGCATGGCTCTCATACGATCCACCTTACCAAATAAATCCTCCAATTTCTACCATATTTTGAAAGGAGAGTTACACTTTTCCAAATGAAACAAAAATCTTTGTCACTTACATAAGTTCCTATCAAACCCATACACTCATCAAATTTGCATTGGTACTAAAATTTCTCATATTCTCTAGTGAACACTTTGGTTGTTACTCAAGAAGAAGTTAAAGCCCATAATCCTTTCCGCTTAATTATTGTTTCCATTCTTGGTTTCCATGTGTGGTAATTATGTGTTGTTAATGGTTCAACATGATCTAATGCAGAAGTAGATAAAGATTCCATCCTCAAAAAATCACCAAAAGAAATGCAAGAACCAAGCAATGCAACAAGACCCCCAAACAATGCAACAAGAGCCCTCCCAGATTTTGACACTTTATAATGAGTGCGTGTTACAATATGACACTTTATAATCATAGTGCAATTCTGAAAATGAATATTTCAATGGAAAGAGAATAAAAACACGTACTTTTGCAAAAAATGGCACTCAAAACGGAGTTACCGATCAAAAGATACAAGTTTTTCAATAATGTGCTGCTACTATCTATTTTAGTTTCCACTAAAATAGAATAAAATTCTCTTGCCTTCACCACACATTTTACCAATCGCCTCTTCTTCGTAAAAGGCGATATTTCTTAGATCTTTGAAAGTGACCTTTGCTGCCCAAAATAGTAGTCTGTGGATTTTCCGAAATAGTAATAGTCGTGCACAACATCCGTGGACCCCTACCAAAAAAGGAAAGAAACATCTTTTCAAAAAAGACCTCCTGTGTGCAAACCAAAAATGCTATGCCACAACAAAAAAAATACCTAGATCGAATCTCAAGAAACCCAACAAAACCAGAAAACAATTCTAGATTTCCTTTTTCATATGGCATGAATCCCGAGGTAAATCTAGTATGTTTCTCTGCACAACAAAAAAAACCAAAAAAACGACTACCTCCCATAATGGTCAAGTTTACACTAATCTTAAGGTTTTTCTACCTTCCGAGATCCAATGGAAGCATCTGTTTTACATAAAAATGCACGTAGAAAAAAAATACCAGAAAATCCCGAATATATGAATATATAAAGAATTTATTTACAAAATAAAACTTATAGATGGATGTTAATAGCAATCTCCTACTTTGATACCATAAAAGGAATGATAACCAGATCATGCCAAGCCAAGAACATAGATGCTAATCAAACATCACAATCAATAAGATGAAAGTAATTCGCCAGAATAACTTTACATAAACCTTTGCAAACAAATGAGCAACAATATCATATATTATTATGGAACTCAATGAAATACAATGAGAATGGACCTTGCTTATATAGGCAAGGAATAACAATCTAAGAACCAATCAAGGTTGTAGATCAAGCCATAAATCATGGAAAGAACTAGTCATCAAAGAACTAGTCAAGTCCATAGATTTATGAGAGAACTAGACATCAAGGATCTAGTCAATACCATAGATCTAGGAAAGAACTATACCTAACAACTAGATAATATCTCCTAATATCTAAATAAATAAAAATAAATATCCACACACATAAGTGGGTGAGGATAAATACAATAAAGGTAAATAATGTACCTAGGTGAACATGAGCTAAGGTAAATACCTACTCTAAAATATTTCACTCAATGATTACTTGCTTTAGCATCTTGATCTACTACATAGATTCCAACATCTTCTTACTACCTATCATATTTGTGTACACCCGAATTTCTACTTTGAGAACTTGACGATGCATTTTCTCGGCCTATAACATCCACATATAATAAAAATGACCCACACTTGTATGTCATGATTAACATTGGCAATACAAGTGTTAAGCGTATTTTATTTGATAATAGATTTGAACTCAATTTGTGCCCCATGTCATTCATTGAGAACCTAGGTATTTCCACTTGCTAGGTTATTCCATCTTGCCATTCTTTGTGTATATCGATGGTTCGATTCATCCATGCATCGACAACATTACATTACCAATTAATATAGGGACAAAAATATCAACACCAAGTTCTTCATCATCGATTTCCTAGTTCCTTATAAGCTGTTTCCTTGGTAGGTCATGGATTTATGACATATAAGATGTTGTTGTACATCATTGTCTAAAATTCCTACATGAAGGCATTAAATATACCATTTTTTTGACCTTGATCCATTCCAAGAGTGTGACCACGATCGTAATACTACTCTTCCTATTCCACACACTAATACTACAGATGACCCTCAACCAATGGAAAAACTACCTCATCGCCACCTTTTGAAGGTGCCATTTGTGTCATTGATATAGTTTCTTCCACTCCACTACCTCCCCTACCACTACTAATGCTATGATTGTTTATCGGGACTTGTCTCTACATTAGATGTCACTTTATCTCCTCTACCTTCTCACGTGCCACCTTCATCACCATGACCCCCTTCACTTACACACTTTTTATGAATGATTCTTATTGGGAGCATATTCTATTTTATCCTACTTGTGATGACATGGTATGTATGATGCAACCTAGAATCTGCGTAAAACCAAGTGCACTTGGCACATCACCCAACTTTGAGCCGAGAACTCACACGAAGCATGTAAAGGTACCATGCCCCTCTTTAGAGTTTCTTGTGCAAGATGTTAGTGTGATGAAGATAATACATTCAAATCCATAAATAAATATAAGCATTCTACGAGTTAATAATCCAGATCAAATCTTAGAGAATCATGAGTTAAACAATAAATGTAATAAGATTAACCATTGATGAACCAGTTTTAGATTTATGTCTAACACCATTATTTGACCAATATCATTCATTACATTAAACACTTTGTAAAATAAAAAAGCTTCTTACATTATAAAGTATCACCATAAGTGATGCACGTGATTAGGTCCAACAATATAAATCTACAATAATTCACACACACACACACACACACACATCCCAAACTACATAGTTCAATACATATTTATAGGGGTGGGGACTTGCCCTTCACCTCCTACACACTTATCAAAATAAGTCACATGCTAATAATAGCCATGCGCCTTTTCAATAACATGCACACATGCAAGTGTGCTAGTAATAAATGTCCTATAGTTAACTAGAAGAAGTGATCCTATTATTAACTATAACCATGCATGGTGCTATCAGCTGCTCATTCCCAAAATACTATTTATGTGTCGATCAAGTCTCCATCCCAATGTGTGCTCCATACACAATCTCCAAAAATAGCCTATATCCATAAAAATGGCTAAGTGATGAGCCAACTATCATGGCACGTGTTTCCTTTCCTATTATTCTGTGCCTTCAAATGCACCTTGTTCCTACACATATATTATTTGTGTGTCTTCTCCTTAGAGAAACATTCTATCTACTCAACATTACCCCACACTAAAGTACATTGCCATCCCAAAAATGGAAATTCTTTTGATGTTCCCAAATAATAAAGAATAGAAATTGAAAAAATTCAAAGAATCACTGTATAAAACAATTAATTTTTACTCGCAACATCCTCTTCTTCAACCTGGGATGATCAACTCTAGATATTCATTCTTAATCTCAGCCTCCAATGTCTGTCATTCATCTAGTGCTATCCTTGTATTTTCTATAATGTCTATGGATATGGTATCTATTTCATCCCGAGTGATCTGGTCCTTCTCATTCTATAGTACCCGGACAACATTGGCCATAACAAACATCATTCCTTCCCAAAGATCCATCTTCTAAGCTATGAGATTCCCAATATCATCTATCCTTTCCTTATGTGGATCTTGGGTCTCTTTGTGAGGGCTTCATGCTTTTTTTTTACTAACGCCAATATTTTTGTGTGCCCTAAAGTCTAATCTTTCATTGCTAGTAGAATGTCATTATATTTGAATAAATTTTTGATCCTTATTATTCGCTCTCGTGTCTGCACACAAATTAAGAGCTTGGTATGATTTCTTTAGCTCATCCTTTAAAGTTTGGAGAAGCACCTCATACGTTGAAATTTTTCTGATCATAGAGGCTCTTGCTCTCTTTGCTTCTTGTTCAACATATTTTGGTGCGGGAATTCTAAGTGGTCCATCTTCTAGCACCAAATCAACCAAAGTGCACACATAATGCATAGAAGAAGGAAAATTTTCAGGTACCTTTGGTTTAAGATGAGGCCTTTCTTTCAAGATGTAATCACTAGTCTCCTCCGCCATGCTAATGAAAGCCTCATTCTTTATCTCGATCCTGTTCTTTCTCTACCTTTAAGCACTCTATTTCTGTAGTTTTATCTTTGTTATCCTCCATTGACACTCTAATGGTGGCGGAATTATCAATATTTCTCCACGCCACCTCAGCAGATACCTTGACTAAGGCATTTCTTACCTGCTCATCAGACATAAGAGTGGGATTTATGGTCATGTTCTAGATATGTGGTGCCTTCTTTACTCTTATTCGAGATAGAGGACTCCTTGGATGCATCAAAATTTGGTTCATCCATATGGGTCTAGATGGACTAGGATAACTATTTCCTTGCAAGTGTAGTGGCCATATCTACATCCATCAGTTCCCATCCATATAATTCCTTAAGACCCAAAATGCTTTAAAACTAGGCACATATGATTTTACTTATGTCCTCGGTGTAGCCCATATTTGGTACAACATATTCTGCACTTCTCCTTGTTCTTGGTCACTTAGGAACATAAGCGCCAAGGTCTAGAGTTGGCCCTTCTTCTATCTAAGTTGTAACAGTGCCCTACTCTACTCTAGCACAATTTATTATGCTTCTTTCACCCCTTCTTATTCATCTCTCATTTCTTCATCCTGGGATCCTCCATATCTTCCAGATTAAACCGGGGTTCGTGCACGCTCTCTCTTAATCCTCCTCCTCATTAAGCTTCAAATTTCTTCTTCTTTTCCTCTCATGTGATTCTTTCGAGGGGAGAGTCAAGGTGATATTTGTACAAAGCATGATGTTCTTGCACCTTGGGTCCTGGTTCTTCTAAATACCTTCTTAAACTAGTGCTCTTCAGGGACTACATCCACATACAATTCCTCTTCTCCTTCTTGCATCTATGGTGGAGTATCTACATGCTCAATTTCCACTCTATCTATGGGATGCCTCCACCATCCTCATGTTATTCTTCCTCGTTTATCTCTATGGTCATGATAGGATTTGGAGCTTCCAAATTCTCAACCATGTGTTTACCCTTAGGTATCCCTAGTAGCATGAAATCATTCTCCACATACTTGTTATTCTCCAGCCTAGGCTTGAGATGAAGATAGATGAACATGGTTCGCTATCCCCAATGGAAAAAATTACTAGATTTATATTTATAACATATGAAATGAGCCTCTTAATGTAGGCAAACCGACTTGGATAAACTTATGTTTTTATGAGAGTATGATAGTCAAAATTTACCTTATTTGCGTTGAAGTTCGGTCGGTGCACATCAAGAAACCTATGAACATAGGCCTAGAAGTAGCACACTATGAAGGCCTAGGGAAAATTTCACCATGGACTCCATGTCCCATCCTTCATTACAAACCGTATGATGTAGAAATGATGATACACCACAAACTTTACTTCGCCCTTCTCACTACCGAGGGTATCTCCTTTGGAATGCACCATTCCTCCTCAAATTCTATGTGAAGTTGGTCATACCACGTTATGCCCTTTACTTAATCAAGGCCACTCATTTTTCCTTCACATAAGTATTTCTCGAACCTCTCCACGAGCGACTTCTTCTCTATGGGGTATTCCCAAATTTTTTTCTTTGGCCCATCGGGCACTCCAATTTCTACAAACACAAGAGATAAGAGGACAACACCAAAACTTATCTTCTCACCTGTGCACAATTCCTTAGTACTAGTTTTCTACAATATAACTAGCCAAGTTGTAAATTTCTCCCTCTGTCATTTTCTTCGCAATGTGTAGCCACATGGTATTTACTTGTGACCACCTTTCTTGGTCATTCAACTTAGTGAGTAGGTGCGTGGCTTCCTGCACTACAAGATACTTCCTTATTTTGTATATGTCCATTCTGCGTGGACCTTTGGAGTATCCCAAATCCTTACTTGTGGCTATAAAATCTTCCTTATCAGTCAGATCACTCATAATATCTATCCATGTGCCCTTCAGTCCTATCAATGTAGCAATTAGGGATGCTGTGATCCTTACCCTCCATTTAACAAAATAGAAAAAATCCTCATGGGATTTACTCACAAGCCATTGGTATAAATCTTCTCGGTTTTCAAAAATATGGTAGTTCATATAAGCGATAAACACTTACCTTCTTAAGTAACTTCTCCCCAAAGGCGTCATCATACACTAGAATATCATCTACCATGTGCTTGTTGGTCTTCTTGTTCAACAACACATCCAATTCTCCCTTGTTTTCAGTGGTGCAGTGGTTGTAATCACTTACTTTGCATATGAGAATGTGGGAATCCCAATCCCATCTAACTATAACTCCATCTAGATACTACATCTCGAAAAATTGTTCTTAGGATTAACTTTGACCTCAACTTCCACCTTTTCTCTCCCTTTGTACTCGCTTCAGTGCTTTCTTTAGTGCCATTATAAAAATCCCACCTTTTCTCTTCTATGTTGAGTAAGCTCAAACCCTAGCTCAAAATCATGTGCCCTATCTCCTTCTCAATGCTTCTGATGTGCTCAAACCCTTCACCAATGGGGATGCAAGCCACTTCCACACACATATTCTCGCTATGTCCTGGGTTTCATAGCTCTCAAGACCTCAACACGTTTCACTTGGCTCGGTCACACTTAACTCACTTGAATACTTGTGATCGCAAAGGTAAAAATGAATCTACATCACGTCCTTATATAGATTTTCAAAAATTAAGTGCATTTATTACTCCTTCACCTACCACCAATCCTCTCATTAATTGATCATATTCCCAATTTCCATGTGGTACACCTTTGTGCCCCATCTATAATCTTCTAGCATGCCTTCCTACCTTCTAGCTGCAGACCTCCTTTTGTATGTGTCCATGCATCGAAGTACTTCGCCACGCACCTTCTCTTGGTAGTTTCCATGGCCACAACTTACTTCGTGTTATATTGTTCATTCATTTATTTCTAATTATGGTATTATCTAGGATCAATCGTCTTTCTAATGACTCCTTCCATCTTTAAATAACACATGTAATAGTATATTCTTATGTGTACCCATTTTTGAATAACAAATAACAACCACCCCACACCAATGGTATGTGTAGTCCTCTGTGCATAAAAATACTTTAGATTGTAATTAGCTTCCAGCGTGCAAATGTGCTTATTTCACAAAACACCAAACTAAATTGACAAAGCATAGAGACAAAGAAGGAAATAAACTAATAGAAAAGCACAAAGGGAAATATATACTAAATGGAAATACTACCTTATTACAAACACCAAGAAGACTTATTTATATAGTAGGCTTCAACCTACTCCCATTGAAGTAATCTGGGTAACCATATTCCATCAATCACCTCTAGTATGCAAAGCACACCCGATTCAAGTATGTGAGTAATAACATACAGTCCCAACCAATACACCTTAAGTTTTCCTAGATGACATAGAAATTTGGAATCATAAAGAAGTACCATCTATCCAACCTCAAGATTCTTGTCCTTGATGTGTCTGTCATGCCATGCCTTCTACCTTGCCTTTTCCTTATTCTGACTCCAACATGCTATGGTGCACCTCTCATCCAAATGTATTAACTTGTCAATTCTTTCTTCTAATGCATGTTCATAAGCTAGACCTCTCATGCGTGCAATACACAATGATGGTAGCATAAATTCTATTAGAAGGACCACTTCGCACCAAACACCAACTAAAAGGGTAAGGCCTTATTCAACCTCTTGTAGGTTGTTCTATATGCCAAAGTATAACATAAACTTTATCATCCCAATATATCCTTCTATTATCACATATTTTTGTCAAGGTCTGTTCAATATCTTATTGTAAGCCTCAACAATCCCATTTGGTTGAGGGTGATAAGGAGTAGTATTGTGGTGTGTAACCATAAATTCATCCAACAATATCCGATTGTCTCATTCAAGAAGTATGTGCCCCTATCACTTGTTAAGCTCAAAGGACATCTATACCTAGTGAGAATATTTTCCCATAAGAACCTAGATCTTGTTGCTGCTATATAATCCTTTGTAGGTGGTGCTTTTTCCCACATTGTAAGATAATCTGTGTAAGTGATGATGTAGCGTGATCCATTCTACATGAAGTTGGGAAATAGGACCCAAAACTCTATAGCCCATTTCTCAAATGGCTCCACTCTAAATATATGCCTCAAAGGCATTTCATCTCTTTGGATAAGTTTGCTAAGGCACCGATAGTGATCAAATGCCTTCCAATGCTCTTTATAATCTCTTGTATAGGGTCTCCCACCATAATCCAATGAGTAGAATCTTACACGCGGTGGTGTCACCTGCATAATGCCCACTTGTAATACCACCATGAGCCTCTTCCATGATATATGTGCACTCATGTTCCTATAAACACCGATGTAATACTTTATCTCAACCTAGTTTGTATAAGTCACACTTGATCAACATGAAAGGTGCGACGTGAATTGAAAGTTGTTTCTTCTCTAATGCTTTCATTCCTTCTGACACCATACCTGTGCATAAAAATACAACAATATCCTCCAATTATGAAGGTGTGTGATGTAACTTGTGTAAGCTGTGTATCGACATTGTATCTTCAATTTTCTACACATCTTCCTCTCGATTGAATTCTTGACAAGTAGTCTAGGCCAGCATTAATTTTACTGGTTTTACCATGATCTGTAAAGTCAAATTCTCTGGAATAGAGCACCCATCAACATATGTGCCCTCTGTAAAATGGGATTATTTACGAAGTATTTTAATTCCATGTGATTAGTATAAAATAAACATGGTGTTGCTAGAAAATACTATCTAAATTTCGGCAAAGTGTGTAGATCATTAACAAGGCCTCATGCTCTGTCAGTTGTATAATTCTTTTTACATGAGTCAACTTTCTACTAACAAAATAAATAGGATGATCTATAATACCTTCTCTATGTTGAGCTAACACCACACCAATGATTGGTGTGAGAGATGTCCACATGTACGTGAAATGGTTGGTTCCATGAGGGAAAACGTAGAATTGGCGTTGTAGTAAGTCTCTCCTTCAATGCCTCAAATGTGGGCTCTGTGTTCTCCCCAATAAAATGTCCCTTTTCTTTTAGTAATTCTTACAAGGGCATGGAAATATTCACATATGCTTTGATAAATTTTCTATAATACCCTGTGTGGCCTAAGAATCTGAACCTCATTATGATTGGTAGGCTCCTCTAGTCCTTACAATAATTACAACCTTAACTAGATCTACTAATAAAACTTCCTTACAAATGATATGCCCCAACAGAGTTCTAAAAGGTATAGAAAACATGAAATTCTTGATGTTTAATGAGATACTTAATCTGTCTACATATTTCAAACATTAGGTGCAAGTTTTCACAATGATCCTTGATAAGCCCGTACACCATCCAATCTTCCAAGTGAACCCGCAACAATTTGTGAATAAAATCCTAGAATGCTTGAAAAACTATGCATGAAAATACAACAGAACATTTTTCAAACCAAAGGGCATCAAAATATATGAAAATATTCCCCATTAAGTGGTGAAAGTCATTTTCTATTGATCTTCTTGTGTAATTCTAACTCGATAATACCAGAGAATCCATCTCGTAAAAGAGTAAACTTTACGCCTGTAACGCCTTCAAATATTTCCTCGGAAAGGCGTAGGAAAAGGATTAATCACACATGCAACATTAAACTCTCTGTAATCCACACAAATCCTAATCAGACCATATTTCTTTATATTGATTACCATGGGGCTAACCCACTATGATTCTTCTAGGGCTTAATGATGCTAGATTTCAGCATTTTGTCAATTTCTTCTTTAACTTTTACGCGCAGGTTCAGTTCATCCTGTAAGGTCTCTTCCTAACTCGGGTGTGTACCTTCCTTTAGATTAATTGTCATCTCACCTAAAGAATCATGCACTCATTTTAACTCATGGTAGCCCCCAGGAATAAATCATGAAAATATCGTAGTAACTCAATTATCTTTGCCACTTGAGTAATCGACCAATCATCCCCAACTATTGCCTCCTTAGGTTGAACATCCGTGCAATGTTCACCTTCTTGGTCTTCATAGGTTCATGATAGGTGCACATGCTCTTATCCATTATCTAACACCTTGTGTGTACTGTTGAATGAGCTATGTCCAAATCTTCTACTTCCTCATCATCCAATATGTAGACCATCTTTCCTTTCTCCTTCTCAAAGTAAACACGCATAAATAATTCAGCATATGTATCATCTACTTAATCAAAACGTGCTCCCTATTATTCCTCACCAAATAACTCCTAAATGAGTTCTTCAACCTTTAAATTGTATCCTATAGTTAAGCACTCCATAACCTATAATGCCTCTCTTACCAAAAGTTTAGTAGAGAAGTACTCAAAAATCTAGGTCATTCTTGTAATTAAGTCTTGCTAATTTCTAGTTTCCATATGCAGTTTTGCATAAAGATATCAAGAACGTGTGCAACCTTGCAAAGTGGAATAAAGTTTATGCACCCAAAGTGAAGGTGGTAAAGCTTCCTACCCCTCTATCTAGATTCTCTCACACTATCTTGAATTTGGTGTTGAAAAGGTTTATTACCATTATATATGAAAATTTGAGTAGGTGCATTACTCCGAAGAACCGAGTGGTTAGAGAAATTCTAACTTCATTCCATTCTATGAGATTATCCCTGTGAACCATCTACCAATGTGCTTTCTACCTGTGTATGGTATACACTAACATATTTATTCTTTCAACTTGATTTTTCCATTGGTCCTCCATGGCACTAAAAATACCATAGGATCTCCTTCTCCAGTATACCGAGGTACAAAGTTGTTACCTATCCTATGAATACAATGAGGTTTTCTCCTCCACATAAATGTGCTTCCTACTTCACGCCCAACCATCTCATAGGTGCCATGTGTCCAATTTTCAAAGAAATACTTGTAGTATCACTAATAGCCATTGCATCTTCCCACTGGAGGATTCCTTTTTAGATGGCTTGAGTACTTTCAGATCCCGAATGACACATACATAAATTCTATCTAGGTATTCCTCACTTAATGGTTCAACATAAGGTGCAGGATTCCCATATGTCAAAGAGATAATAACTCTTTGTTCCTTGTTCTCAAAACTTATATACCCGTTGAACCATAGATTAAAATTATTTGCATAACACCAAGGGAACCCAAGTAGAGTTGGGAAGCTGACCGCTTCTACAAGCGCAAGACCTCAAATTCCCTTTAACTTGGTCCCTTGTATAGTAATGGATGCATCCTTTAAAACTTTGATGGAAGTGGAATTAGTTTGATTAACTATAAACAATACATTAGGAGGATGAATACAATGGTGGTTTGACCATCATCTGTACCCATGCATCTAAAGTAAGCACATTCACTTACGTATCCGTGTCAATCAATACATTACTCAAAATCTATTCATCCACAACAACATTTAAAGTAATATCATTGTCATAATCCAAGCTATGAAGAGGAATATTAGCATGTAGGATCTATCTTCCATTTTCAATAATTCATGAGTGGAGTTTTTACCTTTAGCCAATTCCTAGTAATGGAATGATATTCTCCTAGTGCAAAGATCTTGCATACCTCTTTCAAATCATCAATATCTGATTGGATTATCTCTACTACCTTTTTTGTTCCAACTTCAGTAATATTCCGTTAAACACTTTATTTCACCTTAAAGATTTTGGAGTAGCTCCATGGTTTCTTGATAAACCTCCTTCTAATGTGTAGGATCTAGTACCTTACATGTAAAACTTCCTCCTTAGTGATGGTAGGCTTCTATCAGCGTCTCTCGGGCATGCACAACTTCAATGTGTGTAGTAATATTCACGGTGTAATACATCAGTTTCGGTGCCAACTTTGGAATCCACTGATTCTCTATAGTGCAGTGTATTCTAACCATCCCTACGCCCTTGTTTTCCTATTTATGCTGCTTTCTAAGATGCTCATATAAGTCTAGGAATTCCTCATAGTTATGATTCTTTCCACAAAAATAATAAGTAATATTCTGAGGACATTCTCACCTATAGTGGTCAGAAGATCCACATGTAAAACACATCTCGTGAGGAAACTCACCTCATCCACCACCATGGACTCGACCCTTGAATTCACCACGGTATCCTTGACCTCTGCCATGACCTCCTTCAAAACACCCTTCATTTTGATCATAACGCCCTTGAGTGTGATCATGGTCATGGTGCTCACTTTTACCTTTAGAGTTATCTAATACTCCTATTTGTCGCACACCAAGATCTATGACATCATGGATCTGACCAATCAACTTGTAGTCTTCTATATTGTGAGTCATGGACCGAAAAATCTTACAATAACAAGATACATTATTTCTTATCACACGTTGTAATAATGGGAAACAACTTACATCATGGTCTAAATGACATATCTCATAGTCTAACAACAATGAACGATCGACTGAAAGGACAACTATCTTTAGTGTGCCCTTCCATTTCACAATCTGTACACCAAATCCTAGTGTACATCTCATGAGTTGAATTGGCCAACAATTTCTCTAATTGCTTTACCATAGCTGCAATATGTGCTTCTAGGAATGGGCTCACTCTAGTGTCTATACTTTCAACTACCTCAACATGCAAAGAGGCTTCAAGTTATTTTTGTGGTCTCATACGTCTTATGTGACAATTTCCTTCTAAAAGGTGTGACCAAGCCCCTAACGAACCAATGTGCATTTGACTTGCATGGATATCATACAAAAGTTTAGACAAAATGTCTTGAAATGGGCATCATATTCCCAAACACTCTTAGTAGTTCCCTTCTTAATATCCTTGAGCACACTTATACTCTTCTACTTGAACTCAAGGATATGAAACTCCTTAAGGAAAGCTTCTCATAATCTTTGTATAATCTACAAAAAGTATGATCGGGGTCAAAATTCCTATACCAACTATGAGCACGTCGCACAATGTAGTTTTAAACTAACTTTCCTTACACTCAGAAGCCATGATTCATTTTGCATGCCACATTATCTCACACATATGCATGTTCTCAACAACATCTTCTATTCCCCTATACTCTAGAAGACAAAGTGACATCTCCATGTAAATATTCTGGGGGTTGGTGAGGACCATGCTCACCCGATCCAGGGCCTCCTCTATTACCTCTACCTCCAAAACCACTAGATTGTTAGGAAATATAATTTATTAGTGCTCCATTATTATAGATATTATAAAGAGAATAATTACGTGAGTAATTATTCACATATTTGGTTGTATTATTTGATAGTTGTGATATTGTTATGAGTTACAACAATATCACGGATATAGATAGGTGTTGGAGCAACTTCCTAGAATATAGGAATTGCATCTCATTATATATTGTATGACCCGGAATACATTGAATATACTTGTGTGAAGAATATTATTCGTGAAGTTTATTGTGAAAATCTAGTCCAGCTCCTTCATCTAGTATCAGTAGGGTTCGATGATTGAGCACCGATAAGAATAAGGGGCGATTACGTTGTGCTTCACTCCTAAGATTGATAAAAGAATAATTTGAAGACAGTCCTCATGCATTTACCTCACATTTGGATGATCATCTAAAGATACACGTTGTTGAGCCTGTTGTTCATATGATCAAAGTGATTTGTTGAAATCAGACTTGGTCTTGTTAGTATTTCTGATTTCAGTCTTTCTGATTTCATATTGCTACAAAAGTGTTTTGATCGGCATCGCATCTCCTGGGAAATTGCATTTGTTTGGATATTTGACCGCAATGGACCGCAATGCTTTACATCTAACTCGCTCGGCCACATCTCATCATGTTGATGGTGTATGCATTGTAATTTCCAAATGGATGTTGTCAGTATATCCACAATTTACATGGTACAACACCAAGAAAGCCCGTAGATTTCTCAAAAGGATTCTGTAATATTGACATCTATTGAAATCTGGGTTTTGCATTATACATGCATTCAACTCAGGTTTTGAATATTCACATGAGGAATTAACTCCTCTCATATCGGCCCCGGTCTAATACATTACTCTAGAAAGATGTCCCCACATTCGGTTTTGTTCCTGGATCGCGTCATCTCGCACAATTCAAGCTCACGACGACCTGCAGTATCACATCTCCTTTGTGCATCAGTTCGTGCATTACAAAACTTTAAAGAGGTATCTCCTCCACAAGTATGCATTTATCGAACATCAGATCTGGGCTCTATAGCTGTTCAATTTCCTGAGCACGCTTAGCTAAGTGATATGGAATGTTGTGACATGTCCGATCTATCTCTGCAAATTTCTCCAAAGTCGGGTGAAACAACTAATATGCATTTTCTAAAATAGTAGTGAGTCTGGCAGATTTCTCAAACAAAAACGGTATTAGCAAGTTTGACTAAAGTTTTGAGTTTTGGTTCAAAGTTTGCATGTTCTGTCGTATGTATGTTGAAGTTAATATTTGAGTCAATGTTCCATATAATATTAAAAATCTAGTTTACGTTTTAGCCTTATTGTTAATACATCAAAAGTCTGCAAAATCCAAACTCCATATAGGTTATTAGTTTTGTCATTGCCTAAATACATATTCATTGTAAAAAAAACAAAAACAAAAGTCATGTCTGGTTCACAAAAGTATAGGCAGTTGAGTCAGCCTAGATTTGTAAATCAAGTATATGGTCTTTGTTATACCTTTAGTCTTTGATTTGTTCTATGACCACGTTTAGTGTTCAAGTATTATCGTGTGGTCTAAGTCTTAAAAACAATATTATTGTAAAAGTAATTTATTTATCGTGGAGTTGTATTTATTTATGTATTTGAAATTAGTGTCTTTAGTTGTTATTGTCATATCATCAAAGTCAAAATAATTGTTAGTCAATTATATAAGTCATCGCAAATGTCAAATTTAGTGTCATTGTAAAAGTCTCAAAACTATAAAAATTTACCTCACGGATGCATTATTGTTGGAATGCGACGTCCGAAATAAATTAATGAGCCTCAAAAGTGAAATATGCTGATCTAGCAACTTGTCAACCGGAGGTAGGAGGCATCGGAGGTTGGAGGTCATTCGCTGACCTCATCACCACCAACCACGACAGGCCGTCATGCATGATGGTTTGGTGACATTTTTGGTGTATTTGCTTTCGGCTTGTGTCATGTGCTTCTTGTCATATTTTTCAGAGTTCCAAGATTCAGTGTTCCTGTTTCCTAATTTCAATAAGTGGAAATTTTAGATTGAAGGGGGAACATGATCTCAATGTTCCATTTCTAGTTTTCGGTTTGTGTGTTAGCAAATGTGATTTTAGCAGAATTTCTATGTTATTCCCTGAAGTGAGATGTGATGAGGGCTGAGAATAGTACTTGGCATATCATGATGTGGTCAGAGGTAAACCACTTGAAAACCTTCATTTATGGTTTGTGGTAAACCAATTGCAAAACCACCATTCTTGGTTGTTGGTAATCCATTCGCAAAACCATCACTTTGTGGTTTGTGGTAAACCAAATGCAAAACCACCATTCTTGGTTGTTGGTAATCCATTCGAAAACCATAACTTTGTGGTTTGTGGTAAACCAATTGCAAAACCACCATTCTCGGTTTTTGGTCAACCATTTGCAAAACCATCCTTGAGGTTTGTGATCATCCTATGAAAATCACCAAATCATGAGCAGGTGCAAGTACAAAGGCATGTTTTCCCCATGTTCGCACTAAGGGGGAATGTTAGGAAATATAATTTATTAGTGCTCCATTATTATAGATATTATAAAGAGAATAATTATGTGAGTAATTATTCACATATTTGGTTGTATTATTTGATAGTTGTGATATTGTTATGAGTTACAACAATATCACGATATAGGTAGATTGTTGGAGCAACTTCCTAGAATATAGGAATTGCATCTCATTATATATTGTATGACCCAAAATACATTCAATATACTATGTGAAGAATATTATTCGTCGTGAAGTTTATTGTGCAAGTTTGGTCCAGCTCCTTCATAGATCCACCTTAAAAGAGCCACCTATTCCTCCCGATCCTCCTCATGTAGCTAAAAATGGGCTAGTGGATGTACCGCCTTGTGTCCCAACAAAGGGTACTAAACTAAACTCCTAAAATCGTGAGGTGTTACTACTCCCTAAGTGAGTCCAAAATCATGTGCACTTGAGTTCTATTCGATGATGCACTGAAAAGGTACCTTCAAATAACAAAGAAGACATTTTCCTATCCATAGATGCACTTTCTACTTTATTTAATCCTTTTCTACTACTCCCCAAACTAGCTTGCTAAATATTGGTTATACTAGATACTAGAAAACCAAGCAGCAAGGGCTAAGTTACTGTAGATTTAGATGCATGCTTGGGGCCCAAGTTTTCTTTGCTGGAATGCTCCCATATGAGGCCAAGGATGTTTCCCTATCATGCTTTTCCAAATGGGGGAGTTCTAGATGCTATGGCTCCACGCCTTCTGTGTGAGCTCGAAATCCTTCACAAGCCATCTCTCTCCTCAATGCCATCCATTTTGCAATATCACACTACTTCTCTATCTCCCTCTCGTGTGCCTCATTATACGTAAGCCACCTTTTTATCTTTTCCTCTCTCCAACTAGCTTCACCATCCTTCACCAAACTTACTCCCCGCCCCGCACGTGGTATGGTTTAGGTACCCATCATATTTTCTTCCAAGCTCAAGGTTACCATCAAGATCATGATCACCAATGGAATTCCTTGCAAATAAGTTCTCTTGGGATAACGTAAAAATGGACCTCAACTACCTATGGGAAAGAATAAGTGGAAATTGAGTACTCCAAAATATAGCTATTTAAAACACCACATAAATAAGTATCCACAATACACGTCCAAATCGATCAACATCATAGAGGGACTAAATTATTCCGCATCTAGACAAGTGTGTGATACCTACAATTTCTTTAGACATATAAATAAATATCCACTCATACAACTTTACTAGAAAGATAGTAAATAAGATATCATATAAACAGTCATACAAATTATTCTCTACCCATGTGCATGCATCAAACTCAGATCTAGTGCTGAACCTTCGAGCGTACTTTTCTTCCATATATTTTATCCACTCCTCAACACTTGCTAAGGTCAACTGGTAAGTCTTCATCATGAAACATCCTTAAAAAAATTAAAAAGAGGTCCCAAAAATGGAGCCAATGATGTAACCTAGAATCTACTGTGTAAAACCTAGGCACACTGGCACATCACCCAACATGAGTTGAGTGCTCACCCGAAGCGTGTAAAGGTACCATGCCCCTCTTTAGAGTTTCTTGTGTAGGATGTTAGTGTGGTGAAGATAAGACATATTTAAATCCATAAATAAACATAAGCATTCTATAAAGTGTATAATCCAGATCCAGATCTTAGAGAATCACGAGTTTAAACAATAACTCGTAATAAGATTAACCATACATGAACTAATTTTAGTTATGTCTAACACCATTATACAACCAATATCATTCATTACATTAAACATTGTAAAACACATAATCTTCTTACATTATAAAGTATCACCATAAGTCATGCACGTATAAGATCTAGCAACATAACTCTACAATAATTCACACATTTAATACACACACATCCCAAACTACATAGTTAACTAGAAGAAGTGATAATAACCATGCACCTTTATAATAACATGCACACATGCACGTGTGGTACTAATAGATGACCTATAGTTAACTAGAAGAATTGATCCTATTATTAACTACAACCATTCATGGTGATATCACCTGCTCATTCCCAAAATACCATTTGTGTGTCACGTGTCTCCATCTCGATGTGTGCTCCAGTGCACAATTTCCAAAAATATCATGTATCCATAAAAATAGATAATTCCCGAGCCAACTATCCTAACACGCATTTCCTTTCCTATTATTCCACACCTTCAAATGTCCTTATTCCCACAGTGTATTCTTACTTACTTACACAAGTCAAAGTACTGCGACTCTATATCTCTGGATTCCAATCTCTGGTGTAGTAACTTATGCAAAGAATTCGGACAAGAGCTTCTTCAAAGAAAGGAAAGTATCAAAGATATCAAACTTTCCTTGTCTCCTCCAAAGAGAAGCGAAGAGGAATTTCCACATCCCCGAACAGAGATTTACCTAGTAGGGGTCATTCAACTCCTCCTTACGGAAGATTTCCTCCACCCAGAACAATCAACCTTTCGTTGCTATGGCAAGGAACCGGATTTTTCCCGCTTTCAATGCAAGTATTCTCTCGATGTTGGCTCAATGTGATCCGATACATTGTGGCACTCAAAATTTTACCCTTCTACACCTGGGAAACTCACGTTACTCCATTGGAGCATATCTTTGATGTAGCCAAGATCTCATGCAAGACATAATATCACTCAAGACAACGTTCAGCGGTTAGAATTCTTACTACCTCTTTCAAGGGAAAAGCACTTCAATGGTTTCGTGGGTTAGGTGTTGGCACTATAACCACTTGGGATGAGTTGGGAGAAAAGCTATGTAAACAATTTGAAGACAAAAGTGATCACCTATCACTTTTGGAACAACTTACTACCATAAAGAGAGCTTCCCAAGAATACATGAGTGATTTCAACTTCCGATTCCACAGACTTGGAATAGGATTTCGGTGCTTGTAAAGCCTTCTGCACATAATGCATTCTTGTACTATTTGTGAGCCTTGAATAGTGATGTAGCAGTTATGATCCAGTCCATGGGAGGGACTACACTTCCTGATGCTTACGAAGTTGCCATAAGTGCAGAGAATTCTTTGATTCAGGCTGGAAAGATAGCTCCACGACCACCAATGCCCTTTTCTCCAAATCTTACGAATCATCAGCCTATCATTGCTCCTATTCTAGTAGACTCCAAGCAACCATCTCAATCTTCCTTGCCTCTTCAAATGACCTATTTGAAGTCAAGTCACTACTGTAAAATTTTGGAAATGAGCTCGTTGCACTCAAAAGGAAACAATTTCAATACAATTGTCCGTATCAGCCTACAAAATCGTAGTATCAAAGCTAACCATCCTCCTTTTCAAGGAAACAATCAGCCTCGAAATTAAACTACAAGTCAAGTCAGCAAATGTCGCCCTTGAACTTTAGAACCCTCTTCAGAGCTAGCTCATCTAGAGCTATAGTACTGTTCAAAATAATCTAGTTCAAGACTACGAATGGTGTTATCCTTGCTCTCAACCTCACAATCAAAATATTTGTCCCAATGGGGTTCTTAGCCAAGCCCTTATAGTTCAAAGTGTATCTTCCCTTCGAGTTAACAAACAATTCATTTACGCAAGAAGCAGCAGATCAATGCAGTAGCACTGAAGAATCCACTTTGCTAAACCGGCAAGAAGAAGATTTTTATGATTAAATATAGATTCTTCATCGGTGGCAGCAAAAATCGCTCCAAGAAGAGAGAAATTGAGCCTCAACCTCTCGAAGCTGATCTAAAGCATCCACTTCTTAACCGGGTTACAAATGGTAGTGGATAAAAATGCGGGAAAGAAATCACTAGAAACACCGGCTAGCAACACCGCAGGAAAGATGGTTCTCCAGGGCATCACGGTACCCAACAAACATTTTCAAAGAAGGACCCCAATGCCCAAAAAGTGTCATCAAAGTTGGAGCAATTCCCTTCAAAGATAGTAGAACAAATGAAGAAAACCAATCTCCGAAAGCGTTACCATGTGGGACGACTCTCGATCCTTCCCAAAGAAACCTATCATTGCGAGAAGCTCAACAATTTTAGTACAACCAGTGGATCACCAAGCCATGGAGTGACAAATGCTACAAATTTGTGTCAACTCGAAGGGAAAATCATTCCTACGGAAAACAAACCACCACCATTCTACATTTCCCTGATCATTGGCGACCACTGGTACATAATTGCATGATCGATTAAGTGCCAGATAGCTCGTCATGCCGAAAAAATTACAGGATGTACTAGGCATACAATATGCACCCAGTTACAAGAGGGGTTGTTCAGCTGGATGGCATAGCTGTTAAGACTGTTGGGGTTATCAAAGGACTTCAACTTACCATTCATGCATGCCCAAGTTTGTCATTCACCCAAGACATATCGGTCATCGATCTCCCTCCTCTCTTTGCCATCTGCCTATCACGGGATTTCACTGCCAAGATGGGTGGTTACCTATCAGCCGATTGGTCACATATGATTCTCAGGACTCGATACGGAACCAAAGTAACTATAAGGGTAGAACCAATCTACCATAATCATGTAGAACCCTACACTGCTAGTCCCATAAATGGAAATTACACCATCGGCGATCCCGAAGAGGAAGATGCCGATCATGAACCAACCACCCTTGTTGAAGAAGTCCTTGATACTTTGCTAGATGAAGTAAGTAGAGATCATCAGTACGATCCCTACGCTGATGTATTGGCAGAAGAAGAAGCTGGTTTCTTTGGTATTGGAAGAAACAGATTGATTGGGTACTTACCGTATCCATGAAGAAGATACGATCATACCACAACTTGTCAAAACACCAAGTGATTCTAAAGGATTGTGGCAATTGTTCTTCGATGGCTCAAGAAGTAAGAATGGATCCGGTGCTGGTGTTATGTTAATTTCTCCAAGAGGGAGATAAGTACTTCTCATCTTTCCGATTGCGTTTAGTTGCACTAACAATGTTGCTGAATACGAGGCTCTTGTGCAAGGAATTCAGCTAGCCCAAAGGAAGGGAATCAAGGCCCCACTGCTTTTGGAGATAGTGAGTTAGTTGTTCATCAAGTTTTGGCACGTAGTGCATCCAAAAATGATCTTTTAAGATCATACAAGAATCGAGTCTGGGACCTGATTGAAGATTTCGAAGCTTTTGGAATCCATGCAATCCCTAGAAATCAAAATCAAGATGCGGAAAGGCTTGCTACAATTGGTTCACAATACAAGATATCAGTTGATATCATGAAAGAAGGGCAGCAATTTGTTAAAATGGTGGTTCGACCAGCAAGTCCCTGATAATGTGAGTAGTTGGCAAGTGTTTGATAGTGACAAACAAATTGTCCTCTTCCTACAAGAAGAGGCGGAGTTTGCTACAAAGAATCAAGATAAGTTTCAGAGTCATATGGTGAGCAAATTATTTAATTGAAAAGCAAAAAGTTACCAAAAGGTTTAGTCACTTTGGAATCCATTTTCAATTCGATGACCAAGCCACATGACAAAGCCCTAATATGGTGGTCGAGAAGAATATTTTGAGGAAGTTGAAGTATCAAATGAAAAATTTATTAAGATCGAAAAGTGTGTACTTCAAGAGAAAGAAGCTTTCATCAAACTTTTCAAGAGTATCATGACATATTTACATGGAGCTATAAAGATCTGCGCATGGTTTTGATCCGTGTCTACAAGCACAACATACCATCGAACCGGATCCTAATGCTAAGCCGGTTCATCGTAAAGAGACCAATTAATCCCAAAATTGAGCCACTAATGAGAAAGGAGCTAACCAAGCTCATCGAGACTGTATAATTTTTCCCATCAAGCATTCCTCATGGGTAGCCAATTTGGTGCCCGTGAGGAAGAAGAATGGAGAGATCCGGTTATGCGTAGATTTCGTGGATTTGAACCGTGCATCATTAAAAGACCATTATCCTCTTCCATCGATGGAGAAGATCCTTCAAACGGTGGCAGAGCTCAAAGATTTTCTTTGCTCGATGGATATTCGTGTTATAATCAAATCCTAGTCGAGAATCACCAATTCAAAACAGCTTTCACTACCAAGTGGGGCACGTATGCCTACAATAAAATGCCATTCGGATTGTCCAATGCCGGGATACTTTCCCAAAGAGCCATGGACATGGCATTTAAGGGACTAATCAATGATATTATTTTAGTTTACCTTGATGATATAATCTTGTATACTCTAAGCATGCGTAAGATCACATCACGCATCTAAGGAAAGTTTTCCAAAGGTGTAGGGAATTTAGGGTTTCACTTAACCCAAAGAAATGTATTTTCGCAAAGGCACGAGGGAAAATTGTTGGGGCATGTGGTTTCAGCAGTAAGGATTATCAATCAATCCAGAACAGATTCGTAGACACCAAATTTGTGTCTTACGACCCCTCGTGGACCCACATCTCATCTCGCAACTTAACCTCATCACCTAAACCTTACACAATTATTTATTAATTACCTTGTAATTGATAAATCCACATCACCTTACCTACCACCTCATTTTGCCACCTCATCATGACCTAGCCCTAACCCTAAACTAACCTAATTAAGACCTATGACTTGGTCTAGACTCACATCCATAACTAATGCCTCCTTACTCGCACCCAAAACCGACCTTCTAGCCACTTGACCAAGCCCGCAACTGATCTCTCGGGAGAAAAGCAGGGAAGGTGGGCTATTTTACTAAAAATAGCCTACTTTTTCCTTACCGATGCCGGTTCTACCGACTCGGCGGCCGCCGGTTACATAACCACCATCGGCTCCCTGTAAATGGGCTCCCCGAACCAAAATCAAGGGTCGAATGATTTTTGAATCAACAGAGATCATTGGGAGTGAAAAACAGAGTCCAGATCTTCACTTGACCGAGCAGAGACGAGTGAAGAAACCGTAAGTTTGCAGAGCAAAGGAGATCAACTTGCATCTTTGTCAAAACCAAGTAAGTCACATCTTGCATGTCCTCTGTTATAACATTTCTTATGCTCTTTGAATCACAGTCCTCCTAAATCCATTTCGAATCCACTACCCAACGTGCATTGCATATCTAACTGTCATTCTTTTACCTCTCATCATCTCATTTCCTAATATCATCCATAAACCAGCCTTACAAACACCATAGCTACAAGAAGGTCCTAGGCCCAATCGACGTCGGTTGCTGTTACTGTAAACCGGATCGTTACCCCGCTATAACCATCAAAACCAGCCTTTCTCCTACCCATTTCAACCAAGTAATCTAATTGATATTTTGCAGTCATTTGTGTTAATTCATATTAGTAGGAACCACCACCTTCAAAGGAAGTTTTATATTTCCGGGCCCAAGGCAGGTTTCCTCATTTATTGTCTAATTAAAATCTTGTGGTCTTGTGTTCTTATTTGCAGGTAGTCCTTCCAAGACAAAAAGGAGTTCTTCAATCACCGATCCTTCTCTACGGTACGCGCACATCATCTCGACATTCTACTGGTATTCCTCCTAGCCCTAACCTTATCTCTGCTTTCTAAAAGGAACGAAACATTCCGAAGCGAAACATTCCGAGTGCACGCACACTGGTGGGACCCATTTTGGGTTTCTTTCTTTCTTACTTGCTTTCATATAGGAGCATACCGTTGTTTTCTTCTTCTAAAGATATTCATAAGGTTTTGTATTATTTGGTAAAAGAACTTGCTTTGTTTTTGCATCTTGAATTAGTGAAAGTCATCTCTCTTTGCTTCATCGAATATCATTTTCGATTTGGGTTTAAAACACGTGTATCAGATGCATCCCGCTTGTTGTTTTTCAATTCTAGTGAACATAGATTAAGTAACAGGTCGTCGTACACGTGGGGTGATATCCACGGTATTGACAAGAAATTAATCTTACATTCACTGCACAACACATACCGAATCACTTCACAATTAACACAACAGCTCAAACATCCCCCTTTTTCCGCGGTATTCCTCCGCCCGATTGAGGTAACCTTATAAGCCAAAACAACTTGACATTTCCCCTAAGTCTCTTGTTTAGGATTCTGACATCATTCTACGTCTAAAGGCATAAGCCCACAATAATTAAAATTAACCCTAGGGTTAATCTCTGGATTTGCGTGTGCATCTTGCTTGTTTTTAGTTCTGTTTTCTTTCTCATACTCTATCTTCTGTGATCAATAATTGGACAAGTATACTAAACGTTGTTAAAAATCAAATTAGCAGCCTTTTTATATCTTGTTAGCCTGCATTTCTTACACCGACATCGGTTACCTGACCGACGTTGGCTATAGTATAACCGACATCGGTTACTAGACCGATATTGGTTATGTCTTTTCCAACCTCGACAAACCAAAGAACTACCAATTTCACCATTCGAGTTTGTTTTATTCCCGATAGATTGAAACCCTACCGTGAACTCCTGTCCATGGTTTTATCACTTGAAAGCAAGCCGCCGCCATGGTTTCACATGCTTGCTCGCTTCTTTGCTCGAATCACCCCTTCACATTCTCGTGGGGAATCCTACATGACACCGGTGAGATCCCCAAATTCCCGTAGGAGACAAGGACTTTGCCAAATTTCGGATGCTAATCCTAGCGTGTATAATACTATTTGTCTCATGCCCCGACCGTATGCCCGATGGTCAGCTCTTTGTTGGCATGCCTATTAGTATAGCTGCTCATTTAGCCCCCACTCCCCGATAACACCCCTTGCTTCCGGCACCTTTAGCCCCATCTCCCAATCCGGCGCCTTCGAGGTTCATACGACTCAGATTGGCTTTTCTTTAGCTAATCTTGGACCCGACATATCATTACCACCGACCGCCCCTACCTCATCTCTCTTGCAGACTACTCCATTCATGACTTGCTCTCTCGCCACCTATCCACACGAGCTTTCCTTCTCAAGCTCCGCCTACCTTTTCATTCCCATACACGTATCCAAGAACCTCAACACCTTATATGGGACATCCCTATTCGTCGCCTCAACATATTCATCCTCCATACCTTATCAACACTTAACCCCACCATTTTCGCTGGAGGCCCTTGGCCCAATTTGCCTCCATTTGCCACAACCGCACCATCATCTCATCCAACCACGATTTCATCAAACAAATGATGGAAAAATGCAAAATCTGAGGCTTTCGTGTCGAGAAGTCGAAGCGCCTTGACATACGAGCAAGTTTTTCGGGAGCCCATTCACCCTTCTGCTCCCCTTCACTCATATCCTCCTCAATGGGAACTACCGAAATTTACTCGTTTTAATAGTAAAGAGGATCCTCAACAACACTTGCGATCATTTAGACATGCTTGTTATTTGATTGCCCATGATGATGCCTCGTTACTCCGCACATTTCCCATGTTCTTATCAGACCCGCTTGAGTGGTACAATGTTGCTTTAACCCAAGACTCAATCTTCTCTTTTAACCAACTAGCCCAATCTTTCTTGGATCACTTCTCCATTAACATTGCTAAAAAAGTATCCATCACCGACCTTTATGCCATCCGACACCAAGACGAATCTATCGCAGATTTCGTTGGACGATGGCGTGGCCTTATCAACCAACTTACATATGCCTTGCCTCAGCCGAACTTATCGAATTTTCACATGGGCATGTGCTAAGCACATTTCTCCTACTCTTCAAATTCAAACTTTCTCGCACATTTGATGAGGCCTTTACCATGGCTCGGAAACTAGAAATTCGAGCCTTAGAAGAAGAGAAATTGCGGTCACATGCAACAAAATCCCAATTTCCGAACTCCTGATTCTACCAATAAACCAAATACCACCACTCCTCACGCGTCCACTTCTTCTAAATCAAAAGGAGCTGTCCACGCGGTGATGGTTAAATCTCAAACACCGTCTAATGCCCCACCAAAAACCACCTATAAGTACAAAGCCGAGCCCATCAACTACACTCCCTTGGGAGAAACATATGGTGTGATATTGGAAAAATTGCTCAAAGCAGAGCCATTACATTACCTCCGTTAAACCTCATTCCGGTTTGATTCCACTCGCGCCATACCTTCCTGGTACAAAGAAAATGACTTTGAACTTCCACCGCGTGAAGGACATAGCCATGAGAACTGCAAGATGTTGAAAAACATAGTGCAGAAATGGTGGACGCAGGGATATAACCTCGATAATCCTAATGCCCCCGCCAACCGAAATTTGAAAATCTTTAACAAACCATTCCCGAATCACTCTTCCAACAAAGAACGTAAACCAGATATCTTAGCCGAGGAGAGTGTTCATGAGATCCATGCAGTCTTCGATACCCAGCCAAAAGCCTCTATCGAGAAAATTTTGAATCAAGCCTCTTCACTAACACAGGAGCCCGAACCTCCTTTACCACCATCAAGCCAAAGTGAAATCATTCCTTTACCCATAAAGGAGTTAATTGCCTGACTCCTCTTCCCATCGATGAGTTCTGCTTTATACCACATCCCTACAAGACTCGCAAACGGATGTTATCTAATCTATCTATTTCCCAGCAGACTTCCTTCTACCACTCTTGTTGCACAAGAGGAAGGTACGCCACTCCTTTTGACATCCTTAGACGAGGAATCTCTTGCACCGACATCACCAAATTCTTTAACCATGACGGATCCTCTCGAACATGCCCTCTTACCTATTAGTTCTTCATCGCCTAAATCTTTTCAACGACCGGTTGACCTCTTGACATCTATTGATACAGTGCCTCGTTTACCCCCTGTATCACACCCACAGTGGACCGGAATCACAACCCACCTTTCTTCCGTACAAAAGTTCACATTCACACGTGAGGACTGTCATTCCACAGAAGATAGACAGGCCCTATGGGAACGTTTGAGTACGCCATATTCTACTCAAATGCAAATGACCGATCCTGAGACCTCCACCATATACCCGAAGTGTTTACAGAAGCTTAAAATGCCCATGTTCTCACCTTCACCCCCCTCACCTCTACCAAATGCCTCGTCCACTTCTATTAACTTAGCCAAATCTTCCCCTACGCTTGGGACCTTACCCATACCCAGTCTAACACACCCACCTAAGCGACTAGATTTGTCCAAGAATAAAGCCGCCCCGCCACTTAGGAGATACACTCAACCCGTGCCTCTATCACAATCAAAACCATCATCGTCATACCTACCTTCCATATTGGGACCTCATCCTTCCACCTTGCACCAATATATCATACCTCCTGCGTTTTCTTCAAAACGACCTACGCCTTCTGCACCCATACAGGGATCAAAGGGTATATCAACATTATCACCCGCGTATCTCGTCCACCTATTAACCCTAAACAAATTCCATCATCAAAAGATTTGTTTTCTGGTCTCTCCTTTTCCCGTGGTTGTTTTCGATACCACACCATCTCGTGGCCTCATCATCCAATAAGCTTCTGCGCCAAAGAAACCACGTTTAGTGAAAACACGTATCAACACCCCCGGCTAAACCACCACCCATACGAACTAACCACGCCCAAACATTACCAAAACCCACGCAATCAATACCCTCATCCTCTTCGATTTTGACCCACTTAAAGGATCTTACGCCAAAATCCTTGCTATGTTAGTAGATAATGCGACCATTTCCCTACCCCCACTTAGACCTTATAACCCGTCTAAACCTCGGCCTGTAGGTTACGATGAGTCTAAAATCTGTGCTTATCACCGCACACCAGACATGATGTGGAGGGATGCAAAGCTTTAAAACCATCCTTCGTCACTCACCTCTCCCGAGATAGAAAGGTTAAGAAAGACAACTTACGAAGGAGAGACCTTTAGCTTCAATTCCCTCTCCTATACCATCTATCCCCGCCTCACCACGATCTATCATTATTACAACCCCACCTCTTCAAGACCATAATTTATCCCAACCATCTTCCTCATCTCTCAAAGTTTACGAGATTAATATGATTAGTGTTGCTACTCGAGCGCAGAAAAACAATAAGAAAGCGAAAGAAAGCACACCGCATCCTCTCTTTCTCCGTCTTCCAAAGCATCTCGATTGCACCACCACCCAAAGTGGTTATTCATGGACCAGCTTACCCCCGTCTCTAATGGAGTTACCCATCGAGCCATGATCAAATAGCTTCACCAATCACCCGTCAAAATGACACTATATGATCTCATTCGACTTTCAATCTCATCGACAAGCTCTCATTGAAATTCTTCAAGGGATCGAGGTCTTACCTAATGAAACCCCGCCCGTTGCCTCCATTCTAACACCCAATCACGTTACTCTCTCACCAAACAACCCACCGCCCCAACAACTCGTCTCTCGTACCACAAGTCTGCATCGGCTCAAGATGAAATTGCTGATTTTGGTATGAAGATCCCGACCGCCGCCTTTTCATCTCGCCTACGTCCGGGACATTTCGTACGCGTGTGTTATGATTGACGGGGTGCTAGCCTAAACATCATCTCTTTAAAAGATTTTCAACAAATGAATATCCCTTCTAGCTACATGTGTGCAACCCCATCATGTTGCGGTCATTCAATGACGCTATTACCTCTACCTTAGGCACCGTGATCCTCAACATTCGGTAGGACCATGTACTTTACCCGAACTCTTCTATGTCCTCGAGGGAGAGTTCCAATATAATATATTGCTGGGTCGCCTTCGATCCGGCCATGGGATGCGTTCCTCAACATTACATAGATGCATAAAATTTGAGTACGAGGGGAAGTCCTACACCGTAAAAGCTGATCCTCCCCTTTAAAACCTACAATATGTTATACCGCCCTAACGATGTGCTTATACCAATTAAGACACCCATACATTCAACCCAACCATCCTCTTCAAATGTACCTCAACCATCCACCTCAACCGCGCCTACGCCTTCAACCGATGAAACCACCGCCGCAAAACCACTTTCTTTCCCGCAGCTAACATCCCAACCTTCGACCCCTTAGTAGATGTTTTTCAACGCCTTACGCTGGGGAGTACCGCCTATATAACGTTAGTTCTTTCCCTACCCGCAGAGTACGGACAATTACATACACATCCCACCTACGACGTCGCGTGGGGAGGTAATCTCTTACGGACCACCCCATGCTGCACCAACCTAACGTATGGGGTGTTGACGCATCCTCCATTACCCCGAACCTCCTCTTCGTGTGGTTCCCTTCAATCCAATTTTCGCACTGACAAATCGTCGCTTCGCCCTCACCTTCTTGACTCATTTGTGCTTGAAAGGCTTTGGTTTTGGTCTTTATGAACAAGGCCGACATACACTCATTCCCGTGACTACCCGCAAACACAATGATCACGGTGGTCTCAGTTTTCTGAAACACCTACACAGAGACACCTCGTGTGGTCACCGTGATTCGGAAGAAGATGACGCCACCCCTACCAAACCATCATCACCCACTTTGCCATCATCACCCACAGTAATCTATAGACCCCGAATCTATCCCTCCTAACTTTTTTTTTTTTTTTTTCATAAATGCTATCTTCATAGGTCCTCTCACTTATCAACATGATAATGAGGACCCATCTTCTCTTCCCTCTCGTATCCGGACATGATCGAAGAGGATTCACCTTTGATTAATGTTGTTGAGTGTCGTGGATGATGACTCCATCCTCACTTACCTTAGTTTCTCATCACCTTATTATCCGTAGGCCAATGGTCGCTGAATCTTCTAATAAAACCCTAACCAAAATCCTCATGAAAGTTGTCAATGAATCGGAAGAAATTGGCACGATCACATTCCCTTTGCCCTTTGGGCTTATCATACTAAGCATTCGTACTCTACTAATGCCACACCTTTTCTTTGGTATACGGTACCGAGGCTGTTTTGCCTCTCGAAATACAAATACCCTCCCTTAGAATATCTCTTCGTGATATTCTCACCAACGATGATTTTCGCCAAGAGCGTTTAGCCCAATTGGAGCTCCTTTGACGAACGCCGTCTTACAGCTCTTGATCACCTTCAAATCTATCAAAAACGCATCAAACGTGCTTATGATAAGCGACTTCATGAGCGTACCTTTAAGGTTGGTGATCTTGTCCTCAAAGAGAATCAACATGTCACCAAACTAGAAAAGAGCAAACATGGAAAATTTGCTCCCAATTGGATTGGGCCTTACATAATCACTCACACCTATGGATCAGGCACTTATCGTTTAGCTTCGCTTAATGGTAAGCCTGAGCCTGAACCCCTTAATGCCTTGCATCTTCGACCATTCTACTGTTGAATTTAGTGTTATATCACTTCTTATCTACCTGCCGCTCGTCCCTTGAGCTCACATACCACCACATGCACTTCGTTTCCTACACCTCATAATAAAAATCAAGCTCACATAGTTTGATTCTCACCTCACCTAAACGATGCCTTCCCCTTTTTAGTCTAGTCCATGACTTCAAAGTTTTAAAATAAGCCGTATTCTTATGGGATTTTCTTGAGTCAAACTTCCTACCAAACTAGATGCTTCACGCCAAAAGAATATCTAGTCATCTAAATTAAATATAGATCTGCTCCCTCGAAGGACAGCTATATGCCGAACTATTTTGTCTTATTATATATAGATGCTTCCTCCCTCGAAGGACAGCTATGCATTAAAATCATATCTCGCTATTATATATAGACTACTCCTCGAAGGACTTTTATGCATTAAAATCATATCTGCTATTATAAATAGATTGCTCCCTCGAAGGACAGCTATATACAGTCAAGCCTTTATCGAAGCTTCTCGCATTGATCACTTCGTGAAGACCTCAAGAATAAAACAATCAATATCCCTGTAGACTTCCCGCATCGATCACTCTATATTCAATAAAATAAAAGCCTCATTCGTAAGAACTTTTGAGTCATGGACTTGTCTATTTAGGGTAGGTTCTCTTTTTAAGAACACTCACTTTGTAATGAATTTCTTACCTACTCACCTATATCATCCACCTCACCTCACCATTTGTTTCAACTCAAGGGACGTAACGTACACCCGATATATTGTGATCATACAACTCTTTTCACCTATGGACTTCTCGCCATGCACGGTACCTAGGGCTTCAAGCTCGTTCTACGTTTTGTGGTTTGTTTAGCTCTTTTCACCTATGGAGCACTCTTTCCGCTCTACCTCGCATCTAGGATTGTGTGTTGATCTTAATCGGGACATGGTTCCCTTCTACTTGGGTAGGCTAACTTTCGCTTCCCTTATACCTTTTACAACATCACCAATTCATTACCGACACCAACAACCTTACCTTACCAATATTAATATCAATATTCTTACCAACCAACCAATTGCCTAAACCATACCAAATTGCCTCGAATTCACCTCTCCCCGATCCTAAGGGAGAACTACATCGGTCCGAGGCCCTCCTTGCTTTGTGTAATGGGCTATGTAGGCAAAGCACTTCGGAGACATAGGGTCTCCCAAGGTTAGCTCGACCATCCCCTACCATCACCTATCATATGTGGTAAATATAAATATTTTGTGTATTTCTATTTAATCACGTTCCTCTTTATCCTTTTTCAAAACACCGAAAATCAAAACATAAACATTCTTATTTTTATCGTAACTCCAATCAACATACATATTCAACCTTATTTAGATGTTAAACAAATACATCTTCTCTATATCGGTCACGTAGAATCGACATCAGCTTTTTTCTTCCAACTTTCCCCCAATTTTTTGCCCTTATTTACCATTTGCCCCTTTTTAACCACATATCGCCTATATCCACCTTTGCTGAACACCATTTGTTTACAAACCGGCCCGACCCAAGGCCTCGCCCTAACAAACCGGCCCGACCCAAGGCCTCGCCCTAACAAACCGGCCCGACCCAAGGCCTCACCCTACCCTACCGGCCCGACCCAAGGCCTCGCCCTACCCTACCGGCCCGACCCAAGGCCTCGCCCTAACAAACCGGCCCGACCCAAGGCCTCGCCCTAACAAACCGGCCCAACCCAAGGCCTCGCCCTAACAAACCGGCCCGACCCAAGGCCTCGCCCTACCCTACCGGCCCGACCCAAGGCCTCGCCCTAACAAACCGGCCCGACCCAAGGCCTCGCCCTAACAAACCGGCCCGACCCAAGGCCTCGCCCTACCCTACCGGCCCGACCCAAGGCCTCGCCCTAACCAACCGGCCCGCCCCAAGGCCTCGCCCTACCCATTTGGCCCGACCCAAGGCTGCAACCCAACAACTCGGCCCGACCCACGGCCGTATCACTCCAATACCTTACCCAAAATCAAAACCATCCACTTTTATCCACCCATCCTGTAGTTTTTTGTTCAATCGAGCTCACCTGTTCGTGTTTTAGCATGATTAGGGTCCTTGACTTGATCTGTCGACCAACTTTGCTCGCACTCTAGACCGTGACGTTTATCTCAACCAAACCAACCATTGGTACTACGGACATGCCTAAACGTTCTCGTACCTTACCTATTATATACCCTGGAGCTACTTCCTATGCCTTGGATACCAGGATTATATCACCCTTGTTTGGATAAACTATCGACCTTTGCCTATGCACTGCTGGTTTGCTCGTCAAATCATGTACCCTAGTCGTACTATTGCATTTTACCATGCGTCTGCTTCCTTGGACCTACCCCACCATCTTACCATCCCCTCTACCCTTTTACCCTTTATCAACCCTATCCCCGATTTCCCGCTCACTCAATCGTGATAGATTTGAGGGGGATTACCTATACCCTTAACAGGGAAACCACTTCATATTATTATCCATGCAGCTTTACAAAACAAGCTACACGACAATAAGGGGCTAATGTAGACACCAAATTTGTGTCTTACGACCCCTTGTGACCCGCATCTCATCTCGCAACTTAACCTCATCACCTAAACCTTACACAATTATTTATTAATTACCTTGTAATTGATAAATCCACATCACCTTACCTGCCACCTCATTTTTCCACCTCATCATGACCTAGCCCTAACCCTAAACTAACCTAATTAAGACCTATGACTTGGTCTAGACTCACATCCATAACTAATGCCTCCTTACTCGCACCCAAAACCGACCTTCTAGCCACTTGACCAAGCCCGCAACTGATCTCTCGGGAGAAAAGCAGGGAAGGTGGGCTATTTTACTAAAAATAGCCTACTTTTTCCTTACCGATGCCGGTTCCTACTCGACCGCCGTCGGTTACGTAACCGCCATCGGCTCCCTGTAAATGGGCTCCCCGAACCAAAATCAAGGGTCGAATGATTTTTGAATCAACAGAGATCATTGGGAGTGAAAAACAGAGTCCAGATCTTCACTTGACAAGCAGAGACGAGTGAAGAAACCGTAAGAAGCGTTTGCAGAAAGGAGATCAACTTGCATCTTTGTCAAAACCAGTAAGTCACATCTTGCATGTCCTCTGTTATAACATTTCTTATGCTCTTTGAATCACAGTCCTCCTAAATCCGTTTCTGAATCCACTACCCAACGTGCCATTGCATCTAACTGTCATTCTTTTACCTCTCATCATCTCATTTCCTAATATCATCCATAAACCAGCCTTACAAACACCATAGCTACCAAGAAGGTCCTAGGCCCAACCGACGTCGGTTACCAGAAATCGGTATCGGTTACCCTGACTATAACCAGAAACCAGCCTTCTCCTACCCATTTCAACCAAGTAATCTAATTGATATTTTGCAGTCATTTGTGTTAATTCATATTAGCAGGGAAACTGACCACCTTCGAAAGGAAGTTTTATATTTCCTGGGCCCAAGGCAGTTTCCTCATTTATTGTCTAATTGAAATCTTGTGGTCTTGTGTTCTTATTTGTAGGTAGTCCTTCCAAGACAAAAGGAGTTCTTTGCGATCGGTCACTGATCCTTCTCTATGGTACGCGCACATCATCTCGACATTCTACAAGTATTCCTCCTAGCCCTAACCCTTATTTGTTTCTACAAGGAACGAAACATTCCGAGCAAAAAGATTCATTCAATTATGTCCTTATCTCTCCCAAGTCACAAGAAGGGATTCCGTGAGTTTTCGGGAACCATAAATTTCGTCAAGGAGATTCATCCTCAATTCGCGACATTGGCTAAACCACCGATACTCATGCTAAAGAAAAACATGCCATTCTCATGGACAAAGGAAGGACGAGAAAGCTTGAAGCCATCAAAACAGCCATTTCTCAAGCTCCCATGCTTGTGAACCCTGTGTTTGACAAAGATTTTATCTTTTATGCTTTTGCAGGTCAAGAGAGCATTTTAGGGATCCTCACCCAACAAAACAACAACCTGATGGAGCAACCAATCGCTTTCTTCATTCAATCCCTCAAAGACTACGAGTTCAAATACTCATTCATTGAAAAGCAAGTCTTTGTGGTTATTCAAGCTTTGAAGAAATTCGTGCACATGTTGTCCAACAACAAGATTCATCGATGGTGTCTCATCCAGTGTGTCAAGGAGTTTTTTCTCGAACAAAGAAATGAACGAAAAGCATGCTAGATGGATCACGAAGGTAATGGAGTATTACGTACATCAAAGTCACTAAACTTTTCGAGGTAATGGTTTATGTCAAAGCAACTTGCAACAAACATGGAATCAAAAAGTAATGAGGACGTGACACTCCTAAATACCGATGAGGATGTTGATCAAGTCGATGGTTATCCAAAATGAAGAATTTCATCTTCTCAGGAGCATACCCAACAAACATGGATAAAAACCAAAGACAGACTTTCCATCTTCAATATATCCCATATGTTTTGGTAGATAGCATTCTCTTTCGAAAAGATTTGAACGACGTTCTCCTTGGTGTGTAGGACCGTAATTGTAAGTAAGATACTAGAAGAATTTCATAATGGCCTATCTGGAGGACATTATTCCGCACGAACAACAACTACCAAGATCATGCGAGCCGACTACTATTGGCTAGATTTATTCAAGGATGCCCATCTTTGGGTAAGGAAATGTAAGGAATGTGCCCTTTTCACAAGTGAGCGGAAGTTTGGCAGCTCTTCCCCTACATCCAATTCAAGTGGATCAACCTTTTTTCAATCGGGGTTGGACTTCATCGGAATGATTAATCCTCCATCCAGTGACGGACATAAGTGGGTCCTTACCACAACAGACTATTTTACTCGATGGAAAGAGGTGGTAGCATTAAAAGAGAGCAATGAAAAGGCAGTTCTAGATTTTTTGGAGGGTATAATGACGAGGTTCGGTGTTCCGTTTACAGTCATTTCAGACAATGCGCTAGCTTTTCTTGGTATGAAATTGAGTGAATGGGCTGTTAAAAATGGGGTATACCTCAAAACTTCATCCAATTACTATCCTCAAGGAAACGGATTGGCTGAGTCTAGCAACAAAACCTCATAAGGATTATTAAGTGCACAATGGAGACTAACAAGAGGACTTGGCATACACAGCTTAAGACTACCTTATGGGCAGATCGGATCACACCTAAAAGGGCCATCAAAAATTCTCCTTTTGTTCTTGTATATGGAAGAGAGGAAAAACTCCCACTCTCATTGGAGTTACCTTCTTTGGAGTTAGCTCATCAAATTGAAGTTATAGAGAGTGATCCTCTGACAATAAGGTTTCTTTGAACTCATGGAGTTAGAGGAAGTACGAGACAAGGCTATGAAAACTTTGGAGCAGCATCAAGCTCAAGTTAAGAAATATTTTGACAAGAAGGCATCTGATAGGCATTTTCAAGAGGGAGATTTAGTTCTCAAATGGGATGAAGACAAGGCCAAACCAGGTAGGCATGCCAAGTTTGACGCTCTCTGGAGTGGGCCATATATCATCACAAGTTGCAAAGAGGCAAATTCATTTCATCTATCTAGGATCAATGAGAAGAAGCGCCCATTCACGTGAATGGGATACATCTCAAAGCTTGTTTTTGAGAAGCGTTCCACCCCTTGTATAGTTAAATTAGGTGTTTTCCTCCAAGTGCTTATGCACATTTTTGTGTGTTGTTGTTTTGCTTTCCTTGTTGTCGTGTTTTGTGTTGTTTTGCACATTGTTTCATCATTGGAAGGTGTCAAGGAGAAGAAGGTTCAAGGTTTCCATAAGAGTTTCAAAATTTGCTTCATTCAAAATTTTGCAGTGCTCCATGGATGTCAAGCATTCAACAGATTCAGTATACTTCATTCTTAGCATTCTAGGGAGGTCCAGGATATCAACAATGCTCAAGGGGATTTCAGGATGTGTCAAAGAAAATCATACTACTTTCAGGATTCCAACACGACTCCATGCCCAATGGATGACTTAAGGCTACTGGAATCATGCTTAGCAGGCAATCATCCCCGAGAGGTCGCCAAAAATGTTATCCAATTTTACGCACATGGAAAAATTGGAAAACAGGGCCTTATTACTATCAAATCACGACATTGGTCCCAGGGACCCACTTCTGGTCATCAGGTGAGATCGCTCATTTTTTCCAAGAATGCGAGCCATCGAGGAGTTTGATAAGCTTATCTCGCTCGGTCGAGCTAAAACAGTGTCAAATCGGGAATAAAGAGACGAGTCATCAGAGGAGTTCGTGCCTTGTCCTAACTCGGTCATAACTCAGATCACAAGCCTTAGACGAGTTCATGAGTAGGAAATGTAAGTTCAGTAACCGAGTTTGGCTTGTCATAAAAGAGTCTCGATAGGAGCGGAGGATGTTTCGATGGTTGGCTCATTGAGGCAGAGAAATGATGAGTTCGACCAGTTTAATTCAACATGGAGAGATTGATGCTTCCTTGTTGGAATATGAATTCAGTTTTAATGACTCGACGGAGACAATAGCTGCCTCAAGATTTGGTCGAGCTTCTTCCATGGAAGAGAATTTCCAAAATGAAAAGGTGAGACAACTCAACTAAAACTTTATCTCATTCTTCTACTACAGTGGCAAGATTTTACAACAACTGATCATGACTGTGGTCGCATGCAACCAGAACATCAGGATCAACACCAACGGTTCCTTGGGATCACCCTGCCGGCAGCTGTCGCCAATCGACTCTCTCTGGAGGCCACTCATTTTCGAGATAAGTTTACTTCTCTACCCCGTAGCTACTTGTGTATAGCCAATTATTTCCTCACGGCACTTTCCTAGGAGAATTTTAGTTCTATGCTCAAAGCGGCCGAGCATTCGATGCACGTGCATGTTGCATAAAGATAGTAGAAGCCTTTTTGAGCACTTCTAGCAAGCAAGTCATCCAACAATGTTTTTATCTATTCAAAGATCGAATGCATCCTCAAATTTGGGATTTTCCTTCAAGATATTTTTATGAAAATCGATTAAGTGACAAAGTAAGAGTGTTCTTTGGGAGACTGAGGAAATTTATTACAAAGACTCTCTATCGAGATCTTACTTGTTTTATGATGTAACTCATGGAAGTGAATCTCATAGAGGTGGGACTGTTTCATATCAGAATATTCATGAGGCACAATTTGCTTTGCAATTATATGAGCATCTTCAATGAGTCACTAGATTGGCAAGCATAAAGGATTCTGTCGGAATTATCACACCTTACAAGCTACAGCTGAAATGTTTGCACCGAGAAAATGATGTCTCCTCACACTGAGTGGAAAGGTGGAAGTCGGTGGCCATCTGTCCAAAATGAGATATGGCCAAATGATAATGAAACCCCGCACTCCAATCCCGGACGTGGGAAATAAGGTGAGCAATGCCAAGTGGGTTTTCATGGATGGCAAGCCAAGGAAGAAATTCCACGCGGGAGATTCGGAGCAGCACCGCCAAGTGGAAATTTTGGGATGGAAAACCATGTTGTTCACTCCGCGTAGGGGAGAAATCCGATCAAACTGCCAAGCGTGGAGATTTGACGATGGCAATCCAACATCAGACTTCCGCACGGGCCATTTAAACAGGATCCGAGTCTTTGTGCGAGTCACTCGGAAGGTAAGTCGGGGAACGTGGGAATGAGACAGTTGAAGTTTCAGGCTCCACACATTCTGCTTACCACGCATAGCATATCCCTGTAAACCCATCTACATATCTTCAACTATTGCGGACCTGCATTTCCAGGAATATGCTTTCACATGAAAGAGACACCTTCTCATGGAATACCATAATTGCAGCTTACAGAAGACACGCGTTTCCTCACGAAGCGTTGATACTGTTTCACCGAATGCAACAAATAGATGTCCGACCTGATCAGTTCACCTATGCCAGCATACTTCTCCCAGCTGCCATGACCTTCTCCTCATCCTCTGTACAGCTCTGAGCATTCGGTGGTCACGAGAAACTCCCACGCACAGGCAGCAGGCATGTTGCATTATAGTAGAAGCCATTTTAGCGCTTCAAGCAGACAGCTAGGAAACAAATATTCACTGCCGTATACGATGGATTGGAGTCACACTATTCAAGGCTTCATAAAATTTTCCGAGTCAGGAGATGGAAGTTTAAAACGGTGCAGAATGAAACGATTCATATTGCTCAGCATGTTTTCTCCTAGAAACGAATTGAATGTGAAGGTCAACTCTGAAATACCTGGTCGGCCGTTTTGCATGCTACATCCTTGTTACTCGTAAATGGTCTCTTTGAGAAACTCTGAGGGTAGAAGCAATATTTATACCCTTCCATTATGTACGTCCAATCAGACAATAAAAATATTCTTTTACCAGGTTCAGAGAAACTTGTTTTTAACAATGAACGATTATACTGTAGTTTCAAGCTAATTTTAGCTAGCTTATTTCTATTAGCTTTTATCCACGACTAAGGAAGAATTCATATGGTTGTTACCTGTACATTTTTCCAAGGTCCTTTTGGTTGCCCCAGTTGTTCAACGTATTTTTTGAAGGGCTTATTTTATGTGTTGCAAATTGTAACATAAAGGATCTTTTTAGTTTCTGGAAAAATGAGTATATGGTTTAGCTCACAGCTACCTATGCCATACTAAGATCCCAATAGTGGCATAATTGTTGATTGGAGCCGAGATTTCCGAGTGCACTACCAGAATACCGAAGGGCTTTTTGGCCAAAAAATCAGTCTTAAGGGTGTCTATCGACATGTTATGGGCATGAGCCTGGGTCATCATCATGGCAGCATTAGGTCTTTATTGGTAATGGCATTTTCTCATCATTTGGAAGGTACAATTGTGCTTATTATGGCCAAGCTAAAACATTCTTACTGCAAGTGTTATATGATAAGGAAGAACAGTGAGCATTGTGGTAAAACCATTCTTTTTAGAAATGTTGGGTTAAGCTCGACATTCAAGTGAGTTTGAGCCCGGAAAGGTAAGATCGCTTACTTTGGATGAAGAGCTCGGTGACTTCACAGGAGCTCGTGGTGATGTTTCATGAAGTTTTGGAATGCATAAATGGCTTCGAGTTAACAGAGGAAAATGATAAGAAATGAGTTTGATAGCTCACCATTCGAAGGACTCAATGCAAAAGAGCCCGATTGCCAAGACGAGGAAAGAGTTGGTGTGGGGTTCAAAATCAATTGCAACACCGAGTTAGAGGATTCGAAGCTCACCGAGTTGAGATTTGTGCAGACTCTATCCACATGGACCCCCCTCCTCTTCAAGTCAAACGGGTCAACAGGGGGGGTCCCGACATTATGTTAATTAAATTAATATTTTTATTTAAATATTTTAATAATAATATTTATTATTATTATTTAAATATTTTATTTAAATATTCTTTTAATTAATTGAGAAGACTAGGTCATCAGGCAATTAATGACCCATGATGGAACCTTCTCAGGTGGTTCAACTAATTGTAATAAATACATCATGGGCCTTCATTTTAGGAATGTAATTATGACCATTTCCTCTTCTTTCTCACATATTTTTCTATAATTGTAAGTTGGAAGCTCATTTCAAAGGGTTCCAAAAGTTCGGACAAGTTTGACAATTAGATATCTCGGCGAGTGTATACTTTTCAAGAATCCTCTCTCTTCTCGCAAGTTGTTCTTGTGTGTTGAGAGAACTTTCAAGCCTCCCCTTCAAGACCGTAATGGCAACTATTGCCTCTTCGAATGTATGATGCATTGTGCATGTTATTGAAGCAATAAGAGTTTGTGTTTTGTGACTAGTCTCGGTCCTTTCATCTTTTTATACTTCTTTGTGCCTTTCTCGTACTTACAGGTACAGTACACTGCAAGTTTAAGTTCTATTACGGCTGTTCTTGGAGTTCTGTGCTTATCGAGTGGTGAAGTATTGCATGCAGTTGAGTTGTGGTGTCTTTTCACCCTTCTTGAGTTCATCCTTCTTCACTGGGAAACTGGTATATTTCTCGGTCTGATAAATTTTAACAAAGGGAATGCGTGTCTCTTAGTTTGTGGTATCTTGTACCCTCTCTAAGTTGCAGTAGGTGAAGTTGACCTGTGGTGCACACACCCTCTTCAAATTAACCCTTCCTGAATCTGAAGACACCCTTTATTTGGTGCATCACCATCCCTAGTATAGTTTCATTTCTGTAAATCTCTTTCCCTAAAACCCTGTGAAAATGTTAGCATAGGACTAGATAATCAATTTTTGTTACACTAGGAGTAGTACAACACTTAGTTTAGGAAGAGGAAGCTGACCTTCTCTAGAGGTTCACCTCGAGCCCAAGTCCCACAACTTGAGAGGTGATCCCATGTGTCCCAATCACACCGAACGTCCTATTCACATCCCGGCCATTTGGAGGGTGCGGTGATTTTGGCGACAACAATTTTTGACTTGTGTTAGCATATGGATTTGCACACATGCAAATGACATGCAACAATGTGGGAATGAAGTCCCTCCTCAATGAAGGTGAGGTTTCCTTTATTGAAAACCAAAATTGTATTTACATCTGTACATTCAAAATTGTATGTGGGGGGTGTTTTGGAACATCAATGGAAGAAAAATGAATGAAGGAGATAGAATGAAATGAAAGAAAGGAGTGGAATGGAAAGGACTGAAAGAACATGCAAGAGTTAGGTAAAAATAGAGCCTAATATTACATTAACAGAAAAGATGAATAACCAACACAAATAAAATGGAGTTTGAGTTAGTTAAACAAGAACATGTAAAAGGGAACACATATGAGCAAGTAGACAATTAGAGTTTGATCACCGTGAACTAGAACAACTCGATTACTAATGTTGACAATAAGATCAAAGATAATATTTGTATGCAAGATTCAAACACCTAACATCTAATGAACATAAGAACACCAAATGTTACAAGAGACAATGAATGAGACACAAAGTTCTTATTCTATTAACTCCAAAATGTTTTTCACAAAGAACACAAAGTTTCTTCTTGAAACAAAGCTTGCACAAAAGTATCTTCTTCTCCTTTCTCAAAGTCACCCTTACAAATGAGCCCCCTAACTTCCTTTTATAACCCAAAAGTTGGTTACAAAGTAGTTAGGGTTTTACATGATCATTAAATAAGGCACTTAAGTGACCTTTGACTTTTTCTAACCAACTTTATTAAATACAACCCAAAAATAGAAATTACTTAAAATATCCAATATTTCCCAAATAACAACACCTTTTAAAATATACAATAATAACCAGTGCCTTATCCATTGAAACGGGGTCCGCCTATCTCAAACGTATGAGAAATGGACTCTCCCAATTCGCTAGATATCAAGAAAATCAACTCCCTACACCGTCGGTGAAATTAGGATCTGCTACTTTTGATAATTGAAAGGATCTAAACCTTCCCAAAGTTTCAAACATATTTTCTTCTTCTGGAGGTTCACTTGGCCAAAGAATAGCCTCACAAAATACCTGCAATTCAAGAATTCTACTTGGCATATCATTAAAATTAACAATTTTAGACTGAGCATTCTCAAACAAGTTCTTCAATTTGATACACCGCTCCATGGAAACCGATGAGAAATTGTTAGGAGTGTACATGTCTTTGAACAATTGTGAAAATTGTTCTTCCACCTGCTCCGATGAACACCTTTGATTATGCTCATTTACTAGGTTGCAAGGAATCTCAGCTATGAAATCCTGGATCAAGGAAAGTGAAGCGAAAAATTCATTGCACATGTTGTCATAATGGATCATAGAATCCACAAGAAGCGTCTTTCTTGATTTGAGATGTAGACACCAGAGAAAACGTGTCCCTTGATGTTCAAATTTGAGAATCCCTTCAATAGCCAACACTGAAGATTCCATACTTGTCATCTCCTGCAGACTGGGCAATATCTCATCCAAGTTTGATATAGTAGAAACAAAAGTTTCTTTGAAAGAAAGAATTGGATCTAGATATACATTGATATCTTCATGAAGCTTAACTGCAGTCTTGATCGCTCCCTCGCCCAAAATGAGAATCTCCGAAAGCCAAGTTTTAGTGACATGGCCCAACGTGTTTATTTCCTTTGACAAATTAAGAGTCTCTTCATCTAGGCAGCCACCGCATCAGGTACTGGGAAGGTGGATGATATGGGATTTATCAAATGCTAAACATACTCCACCAATTGACTCTTTTCAGCCTTGAGCTGAAAATTTTGGGACTTGTATTTTTCCAATCTTTTTAGCACGATATCAATTGAATCTTGAGCCATCGCCATGTCACTTTCTAACGTGGATCTCCCAAGTCCTAGTCCGGAAACTTCATAGTCGGTTACAAGGCGTCATAGCATTACGCTCTTTATCCACTCATGGAATGGCAAGGTCTGCAAACATTTTTCCATCATTATCCACCATTATTCAAGAAAGTACCTTAGGCTTCTTAGGAATGGCGTCATTCGATAGTTTGAAAAGGGCATCAAAATCAATGTCGATTGGCTTGACAACTCTCTTCCTTTTCTTCACTTCAGAATCAACCCAAGAAGGAGTTTCATTTACTATCTCAGCATATAGAATCCTGGAGCTTGAATCAATATCCTCATTATCCCTGACATCATGAGATCCTTCATGAATCCTATCAATGGCCTCGATTTGAGGAGACACAACCTCGAAGTGTCCACTTCTGATCATTCGGGAGATTTTGGGAAATCCTTCATGAACTACGTGCTCCGAAGTATTTGATATTTGAATTACTTGCACTTGAGTGGGTGTTTGTTCGAAACATGGCTGAGGATCATTTGCTACCAGTGTATGAGTGCTATTAATGATGTGAGTGGAAGAATCTCTACTCGAGGTAGAAAATCCAGACACACGCTCCTTTCCTTCTTCAGGGTTTGGATCTTTGGATCTCTCTCCTCATGACACGTTGCTCGGCGAAGTGGATTTTGGCAACCATTCTTTTCTTGTATGTCGTGTATGATTGGATGGTAACGAAGTTGATCGAGAAGAAACCTTGGTCGAATGGAGGTGTCCTGATATAGGCAATTTTTGTGATTCAAACGTGATCCGGAATTGATTGAAATTTGGCAAGCTCCCTATCATACCAAGATATGCTTCTTTCGATAATTGGTTGGTTCTTTCCATCGAGAGAAAATTCATCTCTTTTGGTCCAGTCGATTCGAGGCAATGGTGTGAAGGCAATGGCATCATACGAGGGATCGACGACATCCTCATCATCGGTTATGAATGAATCGGGAGGACTCCGGATGTGGAAGGCCTTGATCTGAGCAAGTGTTAGGTGAGAGTACTCCCGTCTCCTTACCTCATGTTCATATGAGCAAACGGCCCAGAAATCCTCCATGGTAGGATTATGTTGATACTTCACTCCCATAATCGTTTGTATATAACCATTGATATCGAACTGGGCTCTCTTCACATATGGATGGATGGTTATGAGAGAAAACTCCTTTTCCATTAGTTGTGCACTGAATAAGTTTGGGCATTGGTATTCCCCGATTTGGATCGGGAAATGAATTCCTGGACGGTGCTTGTCACTAAGTAAGCAGTGAACTTGGAACAATTGTTGCGCGACTCCATTAACACCCACTTATCAGCGACGCATTTTGGAAAGTTTCCATGGGGTCCCAAAGCAAAGCCACTCATGTGAATGTAGGAAAAGATGAAAATTGTATAAACCAGGTTCCCCATTGGGAAATGACACTCATGGCTTCTTTGGAAAACCTTTCCTCGGTATTTCGATTCAAGTTCTAGATCACGCGGAAGGTGAATGCATCATTGACTCTTCTAAAATGGTGAGAACTATTTTTGAAGCTGAGCTGAGGGTAATAGTGAAAAACGTTGTTTGATGACCCCAGGACTCCTCTCGTTTCAAGTCCCGAAAATAGCTTTCTTCGTGCTACTGCATAGGTCAGATATGAGGTCATGTAGAAGCATCCAGTCATTTTGACTTCTATCAATTACTTGTGAATGGTGTTGCTGATGATGGTGGCCCAGTCCACAAACTCCTTCTTGGCTAGGATGATACAGATAAACTGGTACATCCATGGGTGGAAGACCCTTGCAGAAGGTAAACCAAAAACTCGACTTAGGAGAGTGATCATGTCTCCAATCTCTTCCACGAACTCAACGCGGTACAGTTCTTTGGGGAGCCTGTCAATCCAAGGTCTCTTGGTTACCAGCCAATTGTTGTTAACCATTTTGCTCCATCTTAGGGGTTCTTTGTCCAGCAAATCTTGTATGTGATCAAGAGTGATATCTACATTCTCAGGAAAGTCAGGTATCCCGAGCAACTCCTCAATGTGTTTAGGTGTGATTAAGAGGAAAGGCTCGCGGTTGTCTTTATAAATTCCTCGTCTCTCAGGATCGTAATGCTTTGCACAATGTTGTTATGCTGCTCAAAATTCCCTCTCTAACAAGAGCAAATTTTGAAAATTTTGAGTCTAAGTGCTTTTCTACGAGGTACCTAAGTCATAAAATTGAAGAAATCCAAGTATTGGGCCTTTCTCGCATGTATTTCGGGCTGCATCGGACATTTTTGTCCGACTGTCCCAAGTTCCAAAGTGCAAGTTGTTCCCGATCGCCGAAATCCCGAAATTGTCCTATCTTGGGCCCGTCGGAAGTTTTTGTTCCAAGTGTCCCGAAGCTTTTGTGCAAGTCATTCCAATTTCTTCCGAACCACCGAACCGCGTACTTCGCACCTTTTGTCCCAAATATCCCAAAGTCAAAAGTATGAGCTTTCTCTTTTTCGGCGAAGCTTCCTAGTCGCGTACTTCAAAATTCTTTGTCCCAAACCTAAAAAATGTGCCCCGCTTCATTTTCGGCCGAGCCGGTCAAACCGCGTACTCCGGAACTTTCTGTCCCAAAAGTCCCAAGTCCAAATGGGCCCATTGTTCCAATTTGGTCGAAATGTCCGAACCGCGTACTCGCGCGTTTCGTCCCAATTGTTCCAAAAGCTTTTTGTGCATTCTCTCTCCATTTCGCCTTTGAGCCGCGTGTTTCGCGCATTCGCGTCTCACATGTCCCAAGCGTGCCTAGTGTCATCCATACTTAGACGCTTTTCAAATTGGTGGTTGCGTTATTCAATGCACATTAAATTCATTCCGCTCCTCAAACGGCTATATAACCAAGCATACCACCTTCGCATTTTTCACACCGCCTCTTGCTATCGTTTGCTCAAACCCTTGCAATCTAGTTCCTCGCGCAAATATCCCTTCCCTTCGCAAATTCCTTCCAGAATCTGGGTCGTAGCTCGAATCTATCAATATGAAGATCAAGTTTCGGGGACAGGAGCAAATTTCTCCACTTGAGTCTGCCTGTTAGCAATATCGGAGATAGTGAAGCTCGTCATCTCGACTTGGCGATTTTTGGTCCGAATGACGGATACAAACCCTACGCCCGATGGCACGGATGATTAATGATAGCGGTTTAGCTTTACTTAGGAGGTTTCCTATCTCGGTGCGGTGTGCGTCGACATCTGTACTTTCATGCGGAGCTCACTTCGACCCCGATTCGAGCGAATTGACAAATGTACACGGGGAGCTCATTGCCAAGCTGGACGCTGCCGCCATTGGAGCTGCTCTGAGGATTCCGGAGATGGACAATGCTATAGTCGTCTCTCGGGATCAAGCACAGGCCATGTTCGACCAAGACAGTGATAAATATAAAGCTCGAGTGGCGAGGTCTTGGTTGAAGAACCCTAGGAAAGGAGCTTCTCGTCTGACCAAAACCCTCTTCCGGGCGGATTTCAATGAAGAATTGTCAGATTTTATAATCCTGCTGGCTCGGGTTATGGGTTTGCCCTCAACCAATGAGTTTCATTTCTGGATGTGCCCGCTCATCAGCATGGTGTGCGAGGGAACGCAAAACATCAATTGGGCAGAAATCATAAGCATGAATTTGGCCGAGCAACTATCCAATGTGCAGCAAACAAAGAAGTTCTTCATGACTTCGTATCTGATGTATACCCTAGCAGCGTCACGGCAATGGTTTGGCTTTTCCTACATTGATGCGCACAAAGATGATCCAGTGTACGCCTATTGCCCGCAGTTCACCCTAGAGACCAGCAATCGGAATTTCAGAAGGGTCAATGATGCTTTCACCATGTACGTGGTCAGATTGCTCGAAGGTGACACTGCCAGAAGGTTTTCAGACGAAGCTATGAACCTGATATCACAATATGGAGCCTATTTCATTCAGTTCAGGAAATTCTCTTATATCAGGCTTGCTGGCTATGAGAGCACCCCTCTGCGGCTTCCCATGTTCTGCAACGACAAAATGGCCTTGATTGAGATATGCAGGCAACTGGACAAGTTGCACAGAACTTGCAGAGACAAGAAGATTTCTGGCTTGCACTTTCCCATCTCTCTGGGAAACTACACATGCAAAACGGCTCTGGATGCTCAGAACGTAGAAAGAGCCCTGGTCCCTATCACTGTTCATTTCTTCAAGCCAAGAACCTGTTTTGACTTGAAGAAGTTCATTGAAAAGAACATCAAGATAGTCTATCATCATAGGGCAGATACAGAAGACTACTGGGCCGACTGTGCAGATGATTTTGAAGCCAGAAGAAGGCATTGTGGCAGGTTCTCCCTGCAATTGATCCAAGAACTCAGTCTGTACCAAGTTCCTGAAGGTCTCCAAGATGACAATTCTGAGCTATATTCGTATGAGTACGAAAATGTGATTAAGCACACCCCTCTGGAGGACCTGGATTGGAACAGGAAAGAAAGAGATGATCTGGCTGAGATTATTGCCCCAGTCTTGATCGGAACGTAGTGCAGTTCCTGCCCAAGAAGATCCGAGAATTCAAGAGGCACTCAGGAGAATCCAGCTCCAAAGATGATTCGACACCCATAAGGGAGGCATCAGTTCCAGAGTCTGGGACACCAGTGAAAACCCCTCCTGCCTCAACAGCTCAGGGACCTGTAGGATCTACTCCTTCTCCATCTACCCAGGTATACAAGAAGAAACTCAAAGAGGTAAAGAAGGAGCCTGCAGAGAATGACCCTCCAAGAAAACAGGCAGAGTTGCCTATAGGGCCAGAGAACATCATCGTTCTCAGTGAAAGTGAAGACAGTGAGATGCCAACTCCTGCAAGTGTTCCTGAAAATCCAGCAGATAAAGATAAAGAGGTCCAGAGCACCGAACTTCCAGGTACTACTGATTCTTCTGCCGCCATTACCTCCAGTGTTCTGCCCACATCTCAGCTTGAGTCAACAGCTGCACAGACCTTGAGTGTCATGAGCTCCCTGTCTCTTGGTCCCCTTGCCTCTCCTGCAGATTCTTCTTCCTCTTTTGCTTGGGTGCAACCTCTGGTTGATAAAAGGAAGAGAAAATCCTCCTCTCAAAGCTTGGGACCAAATTTTGATGCTGTAGCAGCCTTGTTGGGCACCACTCCTTCTCGTGCCAAGAAAGCCAGAACTACTTCCAGGATTGTGTCAGATGCTCGAGGTCAGCAATTCCTGGAGATTGCTAAGCCCACAGTAGACAAATCAGAATCAGAGTTGCTGACATCTGACTTGGAGCTTTCAAGGATCCCTATGGGAGAGTCTACTCCTGAAGGTGAGATTCATAACCTCCAGGAAACAGTCACCAGAGTCATTGGAAGGGTAGAGAAAGGGCAGCAGACGATTGAACAGCTGGAAGAACAAGCCCAAGTTCTCACGAGTTTTATCAAGTCACTTTTGTCTAAGGACAAAGTTTTGGACCCTACTCCCTTGACTGCTCTACCTCCTCCTGTAATTCTAAGCCAAGATGAAGTGCAAGAAATTAAAGATATGCACAAGTATTCTGTCTATGGTAGAGCTATCGAAGCCATGGTGGATGACATGCTTGTTGCCGGGCTAAACTTCATCGACGAAGCTTTTAAGCTACATGGAAAGGTAGACAATTTGCAACCTGAAGCTATCCTCTACCATTGAGGTTATGGATAAGGAGCTTAAACTCTGGGGCAGTTGCATTGTAGACCTTCGCCTCATGGGACAGACAGATGAGAACATCTTCTTACGCAAATAAGATTTTCGATGATGCTAAAGATAATCTATCAAAACCTGGGTCTACAGCGTAGAGTGGAAAATCAAAGTCCTGGAAGAAGTCATGTAGGAGAAATGAAGAATAGGCTGGCAAAAGGGAGAAGCTTTCAAGGCGCTAGCACATTTTCTTTGCTTTCAAAGATATGCATTGTCATCTTCGAGGATGAAAACTCTGGCGTTCCCTTGTCCTTACAAGAAATCAAAGCTCGGTTGAGCTTTTGTCAAAGATAATATTTTCAAGGAAGACTCCATCTCTAAGGACAAGATAAAGGAAATTTGTTCCTTGATCTTGCCATTGAAGAAGCAAACAAAGACTATCATACTCACGTCGAGTTTGATAAAGAAATGGAGAAATGCCTCGGGATTTTGGACTTAGTCTCGCAACTAACACATCGGTCCCTCGTGTAAGGAGATATAGTTTGAGTCATTGAAGAAGTTCGGGCAGCGGATTAAGAGGCAGTGGGTCCCTCCCAGTAGCCGGCCACTGTCTCCTTCTCCTTCCTTTCCTCTTCTTTCCTTTCTTTTCGTATTCTTTGTAATTAGTTAAGGTATTGCAATTGGCGGTACTTAACTATTCTTAGTTAAAAGAAAGCGGTTACTTAAGAGTAACCGACTTGTAAGCTATATAATGGCCTTTCCACGCCATTTTGAAGAGGGAGGAAGAACTTGGATATTCTCTGAAAGTGTAAATAGATCTTAAAAGAAATCAATACAAAAAGGGATTTCCGTTCTTTGTCTATCTCGATTCTTGTTGTCTCTGTGTTTTCCTTTAATATTGTGAAGATCATTTTGTTCTTAACTCGTTTGGTCTCTCACGATTGCATCTTTTGTCATTTTGCAAATACAGCGATCTTGTACAACCAAGAAGGAACTTTGTGTCCTTGACTAATAAATCCGAAGAAGGTTATTTATGGAACTTTGTGTCTTTAAATTTAATCTCATTCAAATGATCTTGTCTTAAATCCTTTGAAGCTTCGCATACACGAAGAATTATTACGCTATCTATAATTACAATGTTGCTGTCATTACTGCTCATCTTCTTATTCTTTTCCTCGGCCTCATGCGAATCGATGATCCTGGTGGAAAGCACTTTCGTAATATCCAAGTTTAACCATAAAATAATGTTCTGTATATTTGTAAATAAGTTCGTTTCAGAATAAGGGAACCTCTCCCATTAAAGAGGAGGGACTTTTCGTCCCCTGTCTCATTGCTCTCTAAAAAGTCCTATTTGACGACCAACACACAACCTTGCAATCACTAATTCGGACAACTGCGGCGAGATAGGGAATCTTTTTTGCTGCTTGAGGTAGGCCACCGTGGTAAAGCCTATTAGAGAAAATGGTTTTGCCTTTTTCACTCGCCGCAAAATCACTGCACATTGATGTGACCTGATTTGTATCGATGATGTTGTCATACGCCAATTTAATGGAGTCTTGGAGGAATAATTCCTTGGAATTCATATTTCAGGGTAGATTTATTAGATTTTTCCACTGGCTTCCTCAATCTCCCTGTAGATTTGGATCTTTCGGCCATTATGAATTTAATCAAAAGGTGACTCAGGCACGCCAAACAATGCAAACGGGCTGGGTCTCAGTCTCCAACACCCCGTTGATGTAAGAAAAATATTCCCGTTATATATTATTATTTTAAAAATGATAATAATAATTGTCTCGAATTACAACTTTTAGTATGTTAATAAAAACAAATCGAGACCAAGCTCGAATTCTAACTCCGACAATAACAATTAAAATCCCCGATCTTAATATTTACGTGAATGGAGTTTCCTTTCTTCGGCGTTTCTTCTGGCTTTAGGCAAATAAAACAAATTTATTCTCTGGTTGTGTGGAACTAAAACTTTGGACCAGCGTGGGAATGAATTCTTTCTTTTGTCTTCTTTTGGACTGTATCTTTTTTCCTTCACCCAATACGCAGCTTGCTATGTATCAGAGTTTTTGCTATTCGTGACCTTCATTTGTTGCAGCCTTTAGCAATTAAGCTGTAAGCTTTATCAGGGCCCCAGATCCATCCATATGCAATATTACGCATTCTTTCTGAAGGCCGATGAAAATGCAGAATATAACAAGTCGCAAAAACAATTCATTTTTTCAAACATACTTGCCCATGGTTCGGTCGGGTCGCTTCTTTTTATTTATTTATTTTTTTAAAAGCTACAGGCAATGCAAACAGTATTGACAGTATGGGCGCAGGATCAATCGATGATGTTCTCCAGAGTATGGGTCGCGCACTGTTCCGTATGCTTCCGTTGCCACTCGCGCACTATTTTCGTATGCTTCTGCTTAAGTCACAAGCCTTGTTCGTATGCTTCCTAAACTTCACCCAAAATCACGAATGCTTGTCTGCGCTCCATCAAATGCTGCAACAGATGTATGGCAAGCGTATGTTTTTGTTTGCTGGCTGGAACATGGGTTAAAACAAATGCGTGGGTTTCTCCAATGTTGGGCGGCTGAAAACAAAGCTCCTTTTTATTAAAAACTGTCCACATATATCAGGCGCCCCCTCAAAAACGTTTGGACTGTATTTATTTCCTGTGTTTTAAAAACTGTTCCTTTCTCATTGCCAGGCGTGGCCTTTTAAAACTGTTCTTTATCTCTTCCTGTCTTTTCCTTCAACCAATGCGCATGTATTTGCCTTTAGTCTTTTTGCTGTGATTAATTTCTTTTGCTCACAATGGCGTGGGTTTCTCTTGCATAATGTTAACAAAATATTATGTCTTCCTGAAGAAAAAGAAGCTTCTGACTTTTTCCACCGGGTTTGATGGAGGAAGTTACGAGGATTAATTCAACTTCCTCTCATCCCGGGTAAAGTGACTCAAGTGCCAGGGGAAATGGGAAAAGTAACGGAAATTGCCAACGGGAATGGAAAAATGGGTTGGATCCCGTCCAATTTCCCCATGTGGGAAATTGGGGAATTTTATACATTTTCCAATCCATGATTTGGCAATTGGCAGAGGAAAACCCACGTGCGGGGAAATTTGAAAGAAATTGCCAGAAAGTGGAAATCCGGAAATGGGAAGCCAACTTTGGCGATTGGAAACAAAAGCTTACTTCCTCAAACACTAAAACTTGTCGGATGAACTTTAATTTATATTTATTTAATTAAATACTCCTTAAGTGATTTTTTAAAAATTAATTTAATCAAACAAGGAGCAATTAATTAATTAAATATTAATTAATTATTTTAATGTATTTTAATCGTTTTATAGCACGGTGGGAAGAGTTCTTGCCCGAAAATCACGAAACGAAGACCGAAAGCGATCACAAAAATAAGACGATCGCAAGGAGTCCAATGAACCACGCAAAGTAATACTTTTCAAAATTTTCTAATTTTTAATTTTTTTTTTTGACAATTTTGCACAAGTCAAAATTGGTGATAATAAAGTGCACAATTTCCAAAATATCATTTATCCATAAAAATAGATAATTCTGAGCCAACTATCCTAACACACGTTTCCTTTCCTATTATTCCACACCTTCAAATGTCCTTATTCCCACAGGTGTATTATTTGTGTGTCTTCTCCTTAGAGCAATATTCTATCTACTAAAAAATGTACACACGAGAGTTTGACTCACCTAGGTTTCACCTTTGGGGATATTTCTCCTCCGCTGCATTCTCTTGTTGAGCCCCATAATATCAGCTAAGTACAAAAAGTGCATGGGCACGCAAGACCTATTTTGAAGAAGGGAAAATGGGTTGAAGACATGTAGGGTAGATCAAGGTTTAACATAACACATGACACACGCGTAAGACAATATGGTGTTAGAAATTAGCCATATTTGAAGTTCCAGAAAACACATGAGAAAATCATGACCCGTCTAGCATTTGGAATGGATAAGGTGCCAACCTAGCAGCTATAGAATCAAAAAGGGAATATTCCATATATGTGATGGAAGGATCCAGTAAGAACATCATTACACGAGTGGAGATCTTGGAACAAAGGAGGCATGTTCCATTGGAGGACCACTTGGACACTTGGCGCCTGATCCGTTACTTGAGAAGGCATGGAAGTGAAGGCTGAAAATCTATATATAAAGGTGCACATATAGTATGAAGAAATACTACGTAAGAGATTCAGAGAGAATAGTGCACTGGGAAAGAAGCGAAGCTATGAAGAAATATCATGGAGGATTCTATGGGTTGGGATTAGAGAAAATATAGGAGAGATGGCATATTTAGAGGGATGGGTCTATATTTATCCTTGTAATGTGAAGGACATAGTTTGGTTCCTCATGCATGACCTTGCTCTACATTGTTATATTGGTCTGTTATGACCTCAATGAATGTAATGTGGTTACTGAACATATGAATATAAGGTTCTATTCTAAAGTATATATGTGTTCATAAGCATAATGCCTTTCCTTGGTGTTATGAATCATTTCTATATGTTGTTTGTTAATTCTCTTTATGGATGCATTGATATGATACTCATCCTAGGTTCTCAAAATGAACACATGGTTCTTTTCCATTCTTTTGCACTTATGTATCTATCATAGATGATGTATTCTCACAAGAATCACATAAAGGAGAGGCTCAAAGACTTGTGCATGCTCGCCGAGTGCCCAACACCCATTGGGTGATAGGTCGATGCACATGGGATTAGAATATTGTTCTAGGGTATAAAATTTGAGTACATCTTGGTTCTATTGCCGGACCTCTTTTTTGAAGTTGTTGTAACATATTTGTCTCAGTGTGATGTGCGATGAAAAAATGTTTGAGCTTGGAAATTGTTAAAGGATGGTTCAAGAGGATGAAGATTTAACACTGGACTTGAGTTCGATGCACGTAGATGGGTAGAAGAGAACCTATACCATGAGTTACGAGACATTATTCTACTATTTTACAAAGAGAACTATATGAATGGCTTTCAACATATGCATCCAGATCAAGCTGGTACTATAGACCATGTGTATGGACCCAAGATGATTACCAGAGGCTGCGTAATGTAGATCTGACTTGGACATGTGTTGTTGATCACTGGTGGAAAGGAGTGCCTGACCAGTTATACTCTAGAATACGCCATTTCTACGTATTATTTCCTAGAAGTTGCTGAGTTTGAGTTTCTGAGGGAGCCCAAAGGATCATTTTTGTGTGTTATTCCTTTGGCTATGAAGATCTTGATCATTACCTTAAGTTTAGAGGCATTTCTCATGGCCGGATAAGCTTCTCTCGAGTGTTGAGAGAGGAAGCTAGGGTGGAGGAAGATGGCAGGCGACATTACGATAAAGAATACTTGGAAAAATCACACAAGGAGTTTCGCGCGCATAGAAGGCTAGGATTGAATGACACGGAAGGACCCGCACATGGAAGGCAAGTGTTCAGATTTTAGGACTTAGCTGATTTTGGGCATGAGGATCTATTTTTGGAAGATGGTGTGGAACACATCAACGATGTAGAGAAGTGCACACCAAGCATTGTCATATTTAGAAGAGTGGTTCAAACATCTATGCATGGAGGAAAGCTAAGAATAGAATGAACACTTCAATTATCTATAAGAGGACTATAGATAGCACACTTGCATGTGTGGCTATAATTGTAAATGGCATGGCTATTAATAGCATGTGACCTATTTTTGAGTAGTTAAGTGGTGAAGGGAAAGACCCCACCCTATATATATGATGATTAGGTGCATAGTAAAAGAGAGATATGTATGTGTGATGGAAAATATATATAGATATGTATGTATGATTTTGAATATGTGTATCAGATTCATATGCACCTTAAGATGAATTGACAATACTGTAAGGAGCTTCTATACTTATTAATAGATGGAGGATATTGGCTGAATCTAAGTGTCATTTTGTGTAATTGAGTAGTGCATGTTAGTGTTTCAATCATGATTATTATTTAAGCTTGTTCTTTCATAGATATTTGTGCATAACATGCACTGTAGAATGATGGATTAGTCATGAGTATTTATGGTTCTTTCTTCATCATGTGTCATCCTGTTACAACAACCCTAAAGAGGGACTTGGTACCTTTGCGTGCTTTGGGTGAGCACTCAATCTAGGCTAAGTGATGTGCCAACACGACTAGGGTGTTATCTGCAAAATTCTAGGCTACATCATTGGTTCCATTGCTGAGACCTCTTTTTCAGTTGTTTTCAGGATGGTTCATGATGAAGACGTATTGATTAACTCTAGCAAGTATTGAGGAATGGATACATGATCTGGAGGAAGAATATGCATGACGGTTCAACAGTGGATCTGAGTTTAATGCATGCACTTGGGTAGAACAGAACCTGTATGATAGTCTTATATGAGAGAATTTTTGTTATCTTTCCAGTAGAACTTATGAGTGGCTTACTGCTTATGCATCTCAGTGGAATTAGAGATATCATGCACTTGTTTGGACATAGGAAGAATTTCAGGCTCTTTATGATGCTGATCTAATTTGGACTCGCGTAGTGGATACATGGTTTTGTGGTGTTCTAAATAGTTATATTCTGGAATACTCAATTTTGACGTACTCTTGCCTAGAGGTCGTTGAATTTCAGTTTTTGAGGTATCCAAGAGGAACATATTTACATGGTATTCCACTGGTGATCAAGATCTTAATGGTAACTTTGAACCTAGAGAGTAAACCGATGGCTAACTAAACTTCACCATGCACATGAAGGCAAGGAATAGGTTTGGTATTAAGATGGTGGACCAAGCAACATAAAATCAGAGAGAGGAAAGGTGGCTTAAGTATAATGAGGGCACACGAGAGGGAAATAGAGAAGTAGTGTTTCATTGTAAAAAGTATTTCATCGAGTTGAGAGAGAGATCTCATGAAGGAGGTCTCACATAGAAGAGCAGAGCAGTAGAACTCCCCCATCTTGGAAAGCATGATAGAGATCCCTTCTCATCCTCACATGGAAGTATGCCAACAGAGACTACTTGGGCCATAGGCAGTGTGCATCTTAATCCACTGGTGACCTAGCTTTTGTGCTTGGTTTTTCAAGATCTAGTACGACAAGTAACCTCAAGAAAACTAACTTGGGAAGTAGGAGAGCAGAAGAGTCAAGGATCAAGTACATCAATGGTAGGAAAACAACTTCAATGTTATATAGAGAGGAGCATTCTTGGGCACATCATCCGCCAAGAATGTGAGCATGTAAAATATTGGATTCACTCCGGAAGTGGAGCTACCTCACAAACTATAGGGGTTTATATAGTACTACTTTTGAGCACATAGGGAGTACATCTACAGGTCCTACTCCAGCTATAGGTGGAGGATCAGGAGGTATAGGTGGTTCTAGTTTCGGTGGATCTGGTGGTTCTGGAGGTAGAGGGAACCTGGGGGTTCTGGATCAGGTGGTCAAGGTCCGCAACAACCACAAAATATCTACATGGAGATGTCCCTTCATCTCCCAGAATATAGAGGTATAGAGGATGTTACCAAACATGTGCATATGTGTGAAATTTTGTGTGTGCTAAAGGGATTACAGCTACTGAGTGAAAGGAAAGTCAATTCGCTACTACATTACAAGGGCACATGTGCACAACTGGTATAGGAAATTTGACCCTGATCAAACTTGCATGGATTATGTAGCACTGAGGGATGCTTTCTTAAAAGAGTTCCATATTCCTGAGTTTGAGCAGAAGAGTATAAGTGCACTCAAAGATATCAAGCAAGGCACTACTGAAAGTGTATGTGAGTATGATGCTCATTTTAAGACACTTCTATCTAAGTTGTCTTATGATATACACGCTAGCTAGCATGCACAGTGGTTTGTTGGAGGATTGATTACACCTTTTAGGAGGGATGTTGTCACATAAGACATACATGGATCCACGTGAAGCACTAGAAGTAGCTTTACACGTTGAGGTAGTTGGGAGCATTGACACTGGTGTTAGTCCATTTCTAGAGGCACAAATTACAGCTATGGAAAAGCAGTTAGAAAATCTATCGAAAATTCAGCCCATGAAACGTGCTCAAGAATTTGTGTATAGATTGTGAAGTGGAAGGTCACACCAAGGATAGTTGTCCTCACAGATCTATACGTTCATTATTATTGGACTGTGAAATTTTCCATTTGAATCATGATGCTAGTCATTGTCCTTTGTTACAACGCGTGATAAGGAAGAATGTATCTTGATTTTGCAAGATTTGTAGGTCCACGACCCATGATACTAAGGATTTTTGGTTGATTGGTTAGATCCATGATGCTATAGACATTGGAGTATGACAGAAAAGTATAACAGATAATTCTAAGGGCAGGAATGAGCACTAGGATTGGGATCATAATCAAACGTGCTATGACAAGAATGAGGGGTGTTTTAAAGGAGGTCATGGAAGAGGATGTGGATATCGTGGTGGATATGGAGGATGAGGCCATGGTGGAGGAAGAGGAGAGTTTCCTCATGGAACATGTTATACATGTGGATCCCCTGATCACTATAGGCGTGAATGTCCTCAGAATAATGCATGTTCTTTCTGGGAAGAACCATAGCTATGAAGAGTGCCCGGACTTATATGAGCATTTGAGTAAACAACATAAGCAAGAAAACAAAGGCACCGGGATGGTTAGAATCCAACACATGGTAGAAGACCAATGGATGCCCAAGATAATAAAAGGACCTAAGGCATCGGCAAAGAAAGATCACTACACGCGCTAAAATAGCATGCAGCGCGAGAGGCATTGCACCAAAAGCCTATGATTACCAAGGAGGAAGTTTTGCATGTGAGGTACCCAGATCCTGCTCATCAGAAAGAAGTTTACCAGGATACCATGGAAGTGCTAAGGAATCTTCAAGGTGAGATACAATACCTAAAGGAAAAAAGAAAGCATCGAGAGATAGTCCAAACTAATATCGATGATCTTGTGGGAGGTGTGCAAGATGTTGTGCCAGGAGAACATTATTCCACTATTGGGAAGTTGGTTAAAGGAAAACTCCACGTCATAAGTCTTGAGAATGGATGATAGATTCTACATGAAAATATTCCCCCGATAACATTGATTATGACAAGGAAATTACTTGAATGTTTATGGATGGGTGGTCTGTTGAGCAATATATTGATTGATACAGGTGTGGAAGTAAATGTGTTGACATTAGATGCTTGGGTACAAATGGGGAGGCCTCCATTGCAGCCATCATCTAATGTGTTGTTTATGGAAAACTAAACTAAGGCCACTCCCATAGGAGTGTTGAAGGATGCATCTATAACTATACAAGGGGCCAAGTTTACTGGGGATTTTGAGGTATTAGCACTTGCAGAAGAAGACAATTTTCCAACCTTGCTTGGATGCCCTTGGTGTTATGCAAATAATGCTGACTTGAGATTCAATAAGGGATATATCAGCTTTGAAAACAAGGAGGAGAGGGTTGTGATACCATTGACAGATGGGAAATCCACACCCTATGTTGAGCCTCTAAGTGAGGAGGACTTAAACAGAGTCTATGTATGCATGCGCTATTCAGACCCAGAGGTCAACGAGCCATCAAAAGAAGGCATTCTACAGTGGGAGGATTCTCATTCTATTAGTGACACTACAAGTATTTCTTGTGATAATTGGGTTTCATGGTACATATGAATTAGTAGGGGGCACGAGGTGAAAAGCATGGTTCACGCACGAATAGATTTCATTCAATTTTGATGGATAGGAAGTACATATCTTGGTATATAGGGACAAAGATCTCGCATGCCTTTTCAAGGCTATGGAAATGTAGTGGGAAGATCTAATTATAAGGAGAGATATGCTAGTATATACACTATGTGGGATAGAACACGCGATGGTGGGTATTCCACAAGAGATAATATTATAAACTGGGAAGAGATTGGAATAGCTTTATCTACTAGGTTTATAAGGAACAATGTAGCACCTAATCTTAAATATGTACTTATCATGGTAATCAACCTATTCAAGCATCACATTTCAAAAGAGTGTGAGAGACCCTGCACCGACAAGTAGGATCGAGAAGCATTACCACCATCACTTTTGGGTGCATAAATTGTATTTCACACTCCAAGGATGCACACATGCTTGGGTGTGTATAGGAAATAAGAGATAAAAATGTCCAAAATTATAATCATGACATGGAAGGCATTTGATTAGTAGCAATCAACACCTCGATATTGGGGCCGAGATCTCAAATAAAAGTCCATTAGAGCTCAAATAACACATTTACATAGAGAGACAAGATTTAACGTGGTTCACCCAATTTAGGAATCTACGTTGAGAACTAGAAAAATGGGTAGATGATTTTTATTAAAAGGAAGGGAATGTAGATTTTGTTTTGAAAGTCTTGAGCTATGTATGAACAAAAGATATGGCATGTGACTATGGTTCACCCTGATATTCAAAGAATGTTAAATATGAAGATGATAAGGTTCTATGCATGATGTATTAAGATCCATAGAATAGGACATATTTCTATTATGCTTGTTCTTGTATAATCATAAACCGTGAAATTTAAAACCATGGGATAAACAACCTAGTTGTTAATTTAAGAATGGCCTTTAATTTTGATGGAATGAAAGGGTATAGAAACAAGCTCTGATATCTTTTCATGTCCTTTAAATCCATTCAAGGAATGATTCCTTCCACTAAACCATAAAAGAGAGCTACTCTCCATTACCTCGGTGGGTTTAGTGAAAGCCAACCCATGAACCCTTGTTCTTGGGGGCTTGACTTTTCATGAACCCCTTGACCTACACAAATCATTAGTGAGTTCCATAAAAATACCTGTCGAGTGTAACACATCATATTCAGAAGGTGTACCACACTCTAACATGACGGTGAAGCATTCCACAAACTTTAACAATGGTGCATAAATTATACTAACTACATGGGTAAGAGAAATGTTATGTAAAATTTTTAGAAAATTTTTTCGCAAGTATGTTTTCAAACATTTTACTATTTTTAGACTCAACCTCTTAAAGTAGAGGCATTAAAATTTATCAAGTGCTTAACTATGGGAGATAGTGTGCAAAAGTAGAAGAGCATATTAGGAATTATTCGGTTGTGGCAAGAGTTTAGAGTATGCATTTTGAAAAGGAAGAAGAAATAGACTCCAAACTACTTGAGTGTGCTTTCCTTGGAGAGAGAGAAAAAGGAAAGATGGTTTACATTGTGGATGATGAGGAAGTTGAAAAATTGGATATTGAGCATTCACATGGGGTGCGTGAGGTCTTAGATAATGCATACAAGGACACACATGCCTACCATGAACCCATGAAGACAAAGAAGGTGAATATAGGTTTGGAGGTTGAGCCTAAGGAGGCCATAATTGGAGATTACTGGTTAGACTCGGAGGTAGCAAAGATCATCGAGTTACTTAGAGATTATCATGACTTATTCCCTAGAGGATATCATGAACTTAAAGGTGTACATGAATCACTTGGGGAAATGAAGATAAAACTTAAGGATGGTGCATGGCCAGTTAGAAAGAGACCTTACATGATGAATCCTAATTTGTGAAAAGGTAAAGGAAGAAATTGATAAAATGTTGAAATCTGAAAATTATCAAGCCCTTGATGAGTCAGAATGGGTTAGCCCAATGGTGATCAGTATCAAGAAGGATGGATGGATTAGGATATGTGTGGACTATAGGGAGCTGAATGCTGCATGCATCATAGATCCTTTCCCTACACCTTTCACTAAGGAAATACTGGAAGGAGTTGCAGGTGTGAAATATATTCTTTCACGTAATGGATTTTCTATGTATCATTAGTTAAGATCACTCAGAGGATCAAGAAAAGACAACATTTACAAATGAATGGGGTGGTTTACCTATACTGTGATGCCTTTTGGGTTAAAGAAACGTGCCGATGTATTATCATGAATAGTTTTTAGGCATTCAAATATTTTATTCACAACTTCTTACAAGTCTACCTAGATGATTGGACAATATATGGGCTTATGAAAGACCATTGTGACAATTTGTGCTTAATGTTTGAATGATGCAGACAATTGAGTATCTCTTTGAATATAAAGAAGTGCATATTTTCTACGCCATTTGGGATATTGTTAGGACATATCATCTGCAAGGAAGGTTTGTTAGTTGATCCAGCCAAGGTTGCAGTCATTTTAGGCCTGGAAGTGCCTACTAGTCAAAGTGAGGTGCGTGGATTCTTAGGTCATATAGGTATTACAGAAAGTTTATAAAAGGGTATGCTAGAATTGCAGCACCCTTGGAAGAATTACTGAAGGGGAAAGGTACATTTTATTGGGGAGAACCACAATGCAACACATGCATTTGAGATATTAAAAGAGAGACTTACTACCGCACCCATTCTGCGCTTTCCATCATGGGATAAACCATTTCATGTACATGTGGATGCTTCTAGTATGGCCATTGGCACTATGTTAGCTCAACCTGGTGAAGGTATTATTGATCATCCAATCTGTTTTACTAGTAGGAAGCTGACTCATTGAACGGAATTATACAACTACAGAGCGCGAAGCTTTGTCAATGATTTATGCATTATACAAGTTTCAATAATACCTATTAGCAACACCATTTGTGTTTTATATAGATCACATGGCATTAAAGTACTTGGTAAATAAGCTAGTTTTACAGGGGCACATATGTAGATGGGTGCTCCTATTTCAAGAATTTGACTTCACAGTTGTGGTAAAGCCAGGGAAAAGCAACTTTGGACAGACCATTTATCTAGAATCAATACAGGAGAGGAGGCACAAACAATTGAAGAAACAATGCCAGATGCATAGTTATATAGGTTACAACGTGCACACCCATGGAATTAGAAGACATTTTTGTCTTTCTACGAATAGGTATGCACACGTAAAAGGAATGAAATCATTAGAAAAGAATCATCTTGCTATACATGTGGCACCATTTATGTTAATCAGTGGTGACCTTTACAAGTTAGGAAGAGATGAAGTATTACGAGTTGTGTGTTAGAGCATGAGCATAAGGATATCATGGAAGAATCTCATGGTGGTATTACAGAGGCCATTATGTAGGTGATGTGACTACTGAAAGATCTTAATTGCTGGATTATGGTGGGAGACACTGTATAAAGACTATAAAGACTATTGTAAGGCATGTGATCATTGTCAACACCTAGGAAAACTAGGGCAAAGAGATGAGATGCCTTTGAGACCAATTACTAGTGTTGAACCATTTGAGAAATGGGCCATTGACTTTGTAGGACCTATTTCACCACCATGCGCATAGGACTAGATCACGCTATATCATTACTTGCATAGATTATCTCACACGGTGGGTAAGTAGCACCTACCAAAGACTGTACGACAGCTACAATAGCTAGGTTTCTATGGGAGAATGTTCTTACATGATATGGATGTCCTCTAAGCTTGACAAGTGATAGAGGTACACACTTTTTGAATGAGACAATCAAGATCCTATTAGATGAGTTTATGGTTACACACCACAAAACTACACCTTACCATCCTCAGGCAAATGGAACTGCTGAGGCTTTCAAAAAAAATTTTGGGCTAGACTTTGACAAAAATATGTGATGTTGGAAGAAAGGATTGGGATGACAAGGTGTCAATTGTGCTTTGGGCATATAGAACAACTTACAAGAGATTGAACAAAGCCACACCATTTCAATTGGTGTTTGGCACGGAAGTTGTTCTTCCTATAGAATTTATGTTACCTTCTTTGTGCATTGTGCATGCTGGAGGTCTAGCTGATGAACAAGATTTAGAAGAAATGGATTGAAAAGATGATTCAATTGGATGAGCACCGATCCATAGCATGATGGAGTAGAAGTAGGAAAAGGCTAGGTAGAAAGCATGGCATGACAGAAACATAAGAGATAAAAGTTTGAGATTGGACAAATGGTTCTTCTTTATGACTCAAAGTTCTTGCGCCATCTAGGAAAGCTCAAAGTACATTAGTTGGGGCCATATGTTATAACTTCTATACTTGAATCAGGTGCATGCCAATTAGAAGCACTTGATGGAACATGACTACCGGTTACTTTAACGGGAGTAGGCTGAAGCCCTACTATAAATAAGTCTTCTTGGTGTTTGTAATAAGGTAGTGTTGCCATTTAGTCTAGGTTTTCAATTTGGTATTTCTTTAATGTATTTATGTATTGTCACTATGATTTGTCAATTTAGTTGTTGTTTGTGTAATAAGCGCACTTGTGTGCATGAAGCTAATTATTGTATGAAGAATGTTTATGTGCAGAGGACTACACATACCTTTAGTGTGGGGTGGTTATCATTATCCAAGAAAAGGACTAAGGGACTTGAAAGGTGAAAGAAATAAGCTGCTACATGTGTGCTTTAAAGAGGGATTGCTTCTCAAAAGGTGACCAAGGATGAAGATGGATGAAGGAACAATATAACACGAGGTAAGTAGAGGCCATGATAGCTACCAAGAGAAGGTGCAGTGATGAGGTACTTAGGCACAGGAGCATGCGTTGAAGAGAAGTCTGTGACTAGAAGGTAGGAAGGTGCACTAGAAGGTTATAGCTGGGCGTGGAGATGTACTGTGTGGAATGAATGGATTTGGTCAATGAATGAAGGGATATTTGGTAGGTGAGGAGCAATAAATGCATCAAAATTTGAAAAATTTATATAAGGGATGCGGATTCATTTTTACCATTGCAACTAAGAATATTTGAGAGAAGAGCCAAGTGCAAAGAGTCGAGTGATCGATTTAAGGTGTGAAGGGTGTGAAATCAAGCATGTGACAACTAGATTTGTGCTTTAAGAAGCTTGTGTCCCTAGTGGTGAAGGGTTTGATCAAAGAAGGAGATAGAAAGAGTTAGGTTACAAGGTTTCCACCTAGGGAAGAGTTGGATCGAGCTAGGGTTTGATTCACATAGTTACAGGAGTGAAGAGGAGACATTGACAAGGTAAAAATGGCACCAAAGAAGGCATCTGTAGTAGTAAAAAAAGAAAAGAAGAAGGTGGTCATTGAGGAGGAAGAGATGGCACCCAAAAGTCATTTTTTGGAGATGCAATACCTGAAGGATTGGCCAAGAATGGGATTCACCCATTAGAAAAAGTAAGGTGAGTGAATATAATCACAGGACGTTGGAGAACAAAAAGGAGCTCGACTCCTTACTCATGGTTAGAACCAACAAACACATGATAGATGACATGCTGGTATATGATGATGCAGGTGAAAATATCTTGAAGAAAATCAGGGTATATCAGTTGTATGAGCTACCATATTTTGAGAAATATGAGCCCTTGTACCAGTGGCTCATGAGCAGGGTTCATGAAGACTGCTTCTACTTTGTAGGACACAGAGTTAGAATTTCATCTGCACTTGTTTCATCAGTGACAGGTCTAAAGGCCACAGGAGAAGATATAAAAAGTGACCTCATAGACAAAGCCATGATTTTGAAGACCAAACAAGAGTTGGGATACCTAAAGGGTCCATGTAGAATGGACATGAAAATTCAAGAATTGTCTAGTTGTAAAGTCAGAACACACACTTGGTTACCAAGTTGAATGATCAAGAGTGGTGGTCACAGGTAAACACCATGTGGTTACATGTGGCATAGAAGATGTCAAAAGGGACAATATATAACATTACCAACTATATTGTAGAGAAAATAGTCGAGGAAGCACGCACAGGAGGGAAGATCAGCTTTGGGGCTGTTCTCCTATCACTGGTCTTCATGGAAATGGAGTACTAGATGGACCAAAGGAGAAAATATGGGAATACCCCATGGAGAACAAGTCCCTAGCTGAAAGATTCAACAAATATCTATGCAAGGGGACTATGATAGATGAGGTGAAACAAAGGGTGAAGAAGTGGTATGATAGGCTCATGACATTTGGAGAAGAATGGCACATACCAAAGGACCTACCAATAGTGGTAGGAAAACAAGTTCAATTTGTTGTATACCAACATTTCTGCATCATGCGCTTTCCAATGAAGGATGGAACTTGGAGCCCTTGGTGCAAGTTACCTTATGCCTTTATCTGTAAAAGTATTTTAGGAGAATATTTCATAGGTTTACCAACACGTGTAGATTAAAATTCAATGCAGACAAGGTAGACTATGACTACCATACACTATGGAAGAAGTATGTATACCCTAGTAGGAGCACCTACACAAAGAGAATCATTTTGAAGTGTTGAACATCAAGCCAATAAGCTTTGGCTGTAGCAAATTTGGGGGCAGCACTGGTGTATCTCTAGTTAAAGCAAAGATGGAGAACAAAAAATATGTGGAAGGTGAGTTCACACTTCCAGCACCACCAAAAGGGAAGCACACAATGGAGAATGTCCCAAAGCACCTAAGCCCTTGAGAAAATCAGCATGCAAGATGAGGAGGAAGAGCATGAAGATAGTGGCGGATTGGAGCATAGGGGTAGGAAACATCCTACAAGTCAGAGAGAAGTTGAGTACACCATTACACCACCCTCAGCCACAAGAGGGGGAGGAAGAGGACTTGAATGTGGTCCAAGGGGAGCACATGTTTAAAAGGGTATTTAGGAGAACAAGGACCCAAGGTGTTACCCCAACCTCTGTGCATAGATCACCCCAACTCTCCCGTAGAAGGAAGTGACCATGCTAAGAAGGAGGAAGCTAAAGTTGAGTGAGGAGGTGGAAGAGTCTGAGGAGAGCACGCCTACATCCCCTACACCCCCAGAGAACACAGAAGAAAAGGGTGAGGAATCAAAGGAGAAGGATGAAGAAGAGAGAAGACTAGAGGAAACAACGTACAGAAGATGCACAAGACATGGAGACATAAGCTCCAAATTTGAGGCTAGAGTTCCTAAATAGAAAAGGTCTAGGAGGAAAAGTGGGGAGCACATTCCACTAGCCATGGGGTATGTAGAGGATGTAGGAAAGATTATCCGCGCATGCTTCTAGAGCACAATAGCAGAAGGATCTATTTGGCTGGGAGTTGATGGATGAAGATATGGTGACCGTACAAACATGAAAGTAACTATCCTAGTTGATGCACACCCACATGGATGAGCCTGATTTTGATGTATGCGAAGAGTCATGCATGTCAAGGTGATTGAAGAAGGCACCTAGGCTAGACACATGATAGTAAAGCCTACTATCATGTCAGATGAGTAGGTTAGTAATGCGCTAGTAAAAGTTTTAGTGGAGGTGGCTAGAAGGAACATGGATAAATCTACCACAATCAAGGTGCTACATGAAGAGCTAAAGATGAAGGATGTAGAGATAGCATGCACATAATGTAGGAAAGGGACTTCACATAGAAGAAGAATGAAGTATTCATAAGTATCGCAGAGGAGATTGGGGACAATATAGTTAGAGCTAGGCCACACTGGAGCCCAAGGTACCACAAATATTTCCTTCATGATACACTATGTGGGGAAGTTGGTGGACTTGGTGCTAGAAGATGAAACTCGCATATGCAAGCACCAAAATAATCGAGAGAAGGATGCCAAATGGGAAAAAAGCATCTGTGATGAGGAAAATCACATTGTATGAAGGGTTGTTGTAGTAATTACAAGAAGTCTTGAAGAAAGTGGATCAAGCTTTGAATATATGCACAACTCCAGAGGTGCTCATCAACATTAAGACCTTGGAAGAGACCAATGAGGTCCATAAGGCCATGAAAGATGAGACCTTGGGCCACGTAGATAGGTTGGAAATGGTTAAACAAAAGTGAGGCCTGGAAGCAAAAAAAGAGCCACATAAAACTGGCTGGAAGAGCTTGGCAAACTGATTACACAGAAGATGGACCTTTTGGAAGGAAGGATGACATCCATGTCCAAGTGTTGTGTTGGTTCTATAGAATGAGAAAGGGAAATTACATGGGATGAGTTATAGTCCATAGCTATGGACATCCCAGAGAAAGTGAAACAAGCACTCACTAAATGGAAGGATTTGGAGGCTATAATAAAGGAAGAGTATCCAGAGCTGATACTACAAATTGATATTGAGGAGGTTACTTGAATAACCTCATATAAATTCTTGATTTGTCAACATTATTCATTCTTATTCTTTCATTCAAAATTTGGAGATGACCATTGTTGGGATGAGAATGAGATTAGTGTGGGGTAATGTTGATCAAAGAATACTTGGAAAAATTACACAAGGAGTCTCATGGGGTAGAAGGCTAGGATTGAAGGCGTGGAAGGACAGGAAGGACCCACACATGGAAGGAAAGTTTCAGATTTTAGGACTTAGCCAATTTTGGGCATGAGGATCTATTTTTGGAAGATGGCATGTGGAACACATCAACGATGCAGAGAAGTGCGCGCCAAGCATTGTCTATATCTAGAAGAGTAGTTCAAATGTCTATGCATGGAGGAAAGCTAAGAATGGAATGAACACTTCAGTTATCTATAAGAGGGCTATAAATAGTGCACTTGCATGTGTGGCTATAATTGTAAATGGTGTGTGGCTATTAATAGCATGTAACCTATTTCTTGGAGTAGTTAAGTGGTGAAGGGAAAGTCCCCACACACACACTATATATATATATATATATATATATATATATATATGATGGTTAGGTGCATAGTAAAAGAGAGATCTGTATGATGTATCAGAGGGATATAGGCATGTATGTATGATTCTGAATATGTGTATCAGATTCATATGCGCCTTAAGATGAATTGACAGTACTATAAGGAGCTTCTATACTTATTAATAGATGGAGGATATTGGCTAAATCTAAGTGTCATTCTGTAATTGAGTAGTGCATGTTATTGTTTAATCATGATTATTGTTTAAGATCATTCTTTCATAGATCTCGTGGGTAAAGCATGCACTATATAATGATGGATTAGTCATGAGTATTTATAGTTCTTTCTTCATTATGTGTCATCCTCGTTATAACAACCCTAAAGAGGATCTAGTACCTTTGCACACTTCAAGTGAGTGCTCACCTAGGATGAGTGATGTGCCAAAGTGTGACTATGGTGTTATATTGCAAATTCTAGGCTACGTCATGTAGAGGACGTGGAACCTGAATAGTCTATGCTACCCCATCTTGGCAAGCATGGGAGAGAAGCCCCTTCAACTTCTAATGAGAGTTCATTACATGGAGAAAGGAGAGCCATTGGTGTGCATCTGAACCCACCTGGTGACCAACCCTTGGCGTTTGGTTTTCTAGATCAAGGGAGAAGTATTTTTAATCTAGTTGGTATCGGTGGAGTAACCGATATGTGCCTAGGAGATATAATTTCTCATTTGGAACATCCATGGTTGTGTAAACCATTCCGGTATTTGGAGGAATTTTTGGAAAAGGTGCAAGTATACAAGGTTTGGGTATTGCATCTGGGAGTGGTGTGGGACACACAACTGGTGGTGAGACAATATCACAAACCATTGGCGCGCTAGCCTGATTGAGGGGATTTTGGGAACACTAGGTGCGACCACTTTAGGCCATTTTCCGGCTGTAGGTCTTGATATATCAGCATATCAAACACATAAAATACTTGATTTATTCTTTATGTATTAATCAACCATACAGAGCTTACAAGTAAATAGGAGAGGTTGTTCCTACAATGTAGGAAACAACCCACAATAATACATGAGTTTGTTTTAACAACTCGTTATTATAAAACCAAATAATGATTATTATAATTATGAGTTGTTTCTAAACAACTCATAATATAATAATAAACTAAATACAAATAATGTTAACACTAACATAATCCTAACATTCACCCCCTTAGTGTGAACATTATTTACTGATATCACCCCCTTAATGTGAACACAAAAAAATGCACCATAGAACTAGAACCAGAATCGTATGCCTCCGCATACTTTTAGGTCTGCATACTACTGGCTTGGATCTTGCTGTCTGGATCTTTTTGCACATGACCAATCTACTTCACCATAGTGAACCCCATACTAGATGACCACACTTCCACCGATTCACCTACATACACAAACTCAATAATTCCCACTTTCACTTCTAGTGAATGATAGATTTCACCGGCCGATTGATGTTAGAAGTATGACAGTCGAAGGATCTCTACAATCAGAGGATCACTCTAGTTCATCTGCCCTCCTATATAACTATTCTCAAGTTCTAAAATACACATCTTCCTCATTTGAATCAAAACAGGGAAGGAAACCACATATCATGTTATTCAGCACACACCACACAACTGAAATAATAGAAAATACTGCTACTAAATTTCAATGCGACCCGTCGTTGGTGATTGATGAGAGGTGTTGATCACCCTCCATCCTCCATTACCTCCTACCTCTAGTATGACGCTGCTAGCTGAACAAAATGTGAATTTGATGCTCAATTACATACCTAAATTGAACGACAGTTCAACCGAAAATGCATTCGTAAGGCAATTTTTTTAGTTTTCAAACATTTTTTTGTTACCATAACACTTTGACACATTATAAGACAAGGATGACAATCCTAAAATCACCTAAATGACACTTTGAATACAACTCACAATGACTATTGACATTTTTGGTCCTTTTTCGAACTCTTTTTGATTCTTAACGACAACAATTACAATGATATTTAAACAAAATGACAATATAATATTTAACTTGAGACTATACTAGAAATTTAACCAACATGGCCTCACATCCAAAATCTATGGTATTTACCTATCTTAAAAATGATTTAAAACCAAAATACAATAAAAATGAAATGAACTTATCTACAACTCACAAAGTACAAAATAATAATCACGGCTTTGCTTGTCAAAGTAGTTACAATGGTGGCATATCCAATGCAAACAATACAAGATCTTTTGAGTATGAGGCAATTTTTTAATGACTAGATAAATCACCAAAAGATTCAACATACCAAGGTGACTACGCTATGGATGTTCAAAAAAATACTATACTTGAACAAGTTTGAGGATGATGCGTGGAGATGTCCTAATGATGTGGATGAAGACGGTGAGAGCAAGTCATGTTTGGTGAGTACATGCAACTATAAAATAGGAATTTCTTGGAAGATGTGAGATTTATACACTAGAATGTGGGCTGATTCGTGAAGATTTCTAGCTCGTAACCAATAAGAACTTAATCTTTCTTGATATTTCCATATTTGATTAATAAAATTGCTTTGTTCAACAGCAAAAAAAAACTAGACCTCAAGAATTACAAACATGGATACGAAGGCAATTCCAAGTAAACACAAGACACTTTTGCTCTTTATCTTTGCAGAAGTAAGAACATTGTCAAACCAAGACCATATTATTTTGTGCATAGGAATATGACTATTGAAATTGTGCATGGTGAGAGACAATAGCTTCCCCGAAGATTCTATACTCAAGAGTGTCGATTCAAGAACTGTGTTTGAGGCTTCTGATTAAAGTCTAATGCAAGCAATACAAAGTTGATGTGGAGGAGATCTGATGCAAATACGGCCAATGCCAATGAAATGTTGGAGCCCAAAAGTGTGATAATTTTTGTAGGCTATACACACAATGCATACGCCTCTATTAGCTCTTATCCAACACCAAATAAGACATCAATAAGAAGTATGAGACTTAATCAAAAGAATAATGTACTAACAAATTGCTGATTATGGAGTCTTTTAGAATAGATTCAGATCAACATAAACTAGAAGACAACCATTCACAGTGGAAATGGAGAAGAAAACCACCTCTCACAAGTTATTAGAACTCCCTAACTCACTCGATACCAAATCTAGATATATCAACATATCAAACACACAAAATACTTGATTTCTTCTTTATGTATTAATCAACCATATGGGAGCTTACAATAAATAGGAGAGGTTGTTCTAGAATATAGGAAACAACCCACAATAATACATGAGTTTGTTTTAACAACTCGTTATTATAAAGCCAAATAATGATTATTATAATTAAAACAACTCATAATATAATAATAAACTAAATACAAATAATGTTAACACTAACATAATCCTAACACTAATATAATTATGCATTGAGAATGTTGGGAGAATTGACACCGGTGTTAGCCCTTTTCGGAGGCTAAAATTACTGCAATGGCTAAGCGGTTGGAAAATCTATCTAAAAACTTAGCGCATGAGGTTCGTAGGGATTTTTATACATGACTGTGAAGTGGAGGGGCATGCAAAGGATAGTTTCCTCGAGAATTTGGTACATGCCATAGCGGTAAAGCGTGAGATTTTCCAAGGGGATCATGATGCAAGTAGGTTCTCTCTACTATAGAACTCAATCTGCAAGAATGTTTCTTTCTATTGTAAGATATGTACCTCTACGACCCATGATACATACGATTACAGATTGATTGACTAGATCTATAATGTTATTGATCTTGGTGTGCGCTAGACTAGTCTTGCAAGCATCTCCTAGATGATGATCATCATTATGAAGGGCACACAAATGGAGAAGCGTGTGGAAGAAGTTTTTGTGGAGGATTTTGTGGTCACAGAACCATGGCAGAGGACGAAGTGAATTACCATGAGAAACTTGTTATAATTATGGATCTATAAAGCATTACATACGCGAGTGTCCCGACATTCTACAATGTTTGTGGAGCGGGAAGAAACATAAGTACAAAAAGTGTCTAGAGATTTACGAGCATATGAACCAAGAGTAGCACCGTAAAGACAAAGGCATTGGGATGGTGAGCATCAAGAAGGCCAATTCATAGTGGATGCTAAGAGTGGCACGTGAGTTAGGGCTAGAACATGTATTGGTGATGACGCGAGTAGAGGCTGCATGCACTAGGGAGATGCCAAGACAAAGGACACTAGTTTCAAGAGAAGAAGTGGTGCATGGGAAGTATCCAGATCCTACTCATTAGAAGGAAATGTGTCAAGAAACTATGGACGTGATTCAAAGTTTTTAAGGGGAGATCTAATTTCTAAATGAGTAGTCAAAGTAGTTGGAGAAAACGAACAATTCTAAGCTCCAAAGGAAGACCTAGATGAGGTCAAGGAAGTATGTAGGATGTTAAGGCAAGAGAATATTATTCCCTTGCTAGGAGAATGGATGAGGGAGAAGGTACCACACACTGGAGTAGAGTGCAAAAGGAAGGTTTTGCATGAAAACCTTCCTCCTCACAAAGCCTTGACTATGATAAGGAGATTACATTGAATGTAGTTGTTAATGGCTGGATTCTAAGAAATATCCTCATCAAAATGGGAGCGAAGGTCAATGTTCTTACCTTCAAATGAGAAGACCCAAACTATAACCATATTTGCATGTGTCGTATAAGGAAAAAAAGAAGAAGACAATTCCCATTGGAGTCTTGAAGGACGTGGTTGTCACTATTCAAGGGGATAAGTTCACTAGGGACTTTGAAGTCTTGGCGTTCACTGAGGTGGATAATTTCCTAGCATTACTTGGGCACCCTTGGTGTTATAAGAACAATGTCGACCTGCGGTTTAACAAGGGGTATATCAAGAAGAGATGTAACATCCTCATTTTTATAATTAGAACAAGCTTCCCGGTTCTAAATACATAATTTAGATCTCACAAATCAAAACAACCATTCTTATAAGATAACCATATGCACTGTAATGACTCTGAGTACCTCCGATCTATTCATTCCATGACTTGGTAATCTACCGATCTATTCATGAGTATTAAGAGTTGGAATTTTCACTTTAACACAATACTCTTGCGGTTCTCTTCCCTAATCAAGGATTTAGAATGCTCTGTCTAAGGAACCTATCTCAATAATTGTTACCATTATTCATCGGCATCTCATCCCTTAGACTAGGTGACTTAGACAACGCAATCAAGAAAGCTTGTCATACTTTGGCCAAAGATTTGAAACATATCGCTTATGTCTCGTATTCCTTAACGCATACTCACAACTGAATACGTCCTTCACCCCATTCCTATGTTATGTAGAATGTCTTATACTGACTTCTGTCAGTCCCTCCTATCCCAAGTTATTCACTCAAAAACGGATTAGTAAGGTGACAACGTTATATGGATGCTCCCGAGGACTAGGGATACGATGACATACTGGGTCAACCCTAGTTAAACCAGTGTGTCAAGATACCCCGAGTCTCCTAGGCAGCCTTATAACGTGACCACATTCCTAATCGGTCCTAGAGTAACTTGTTCGAGTTTAAGGTGTAAATCTTAATGATCAATGCAAAGGGTGTCGTCATAAGTCACCTGCATTATTGTATCTTCGAGAAGATCCTAATCTTCTCGAAGGTACAACCCTGCAGTTGACTTGTGCCGTCAACCTTTAAATCCGCCTCGAAAAGATCTACTTATTAAAAAGTGTTACATATGTTGAGTTAAATTATACCATAAGACGCTCCCTTTAAGGGTAGTCTTTCCCAATCCCTGGGTTCCTCACCTTAGAATGACCTTTCTTAATAAAACCCAATACACAAGAGAAGTTATTAAGACTAGAGGTCCCATCAAGGAGTTCATAGAATATACATAATTCTAAATCAACGAAATTGGACAATTACTCCCATCCTTCACATGAGATTGCTAACCAAACCCTTTTTAGGTTTATATCAGTTCTCATAACTGAATTTATATCTTACTTATTAGTATCAAGATATAATGATTAAGAATCCAATTAAACGTTGTCCTGGCTTAATCAAGACTAGGAATTAATAATTTAATTCAGCTTGTTTAGCGTCCTTGCTTAGGTTTATTTTTACCCTAGCTTCCGTAAAGACAAAGTGATCTAAATTTCAATTTAGCTTTAGATAGAACATACTAGAACCGCTAAACAATCATAAGTATTCAAATCACATATTCTTGCAAGCTTACATTGATAATCACAAAAGTCTCCAAATTATACAATAATAACAAGCTCTCAAGATCATTTGAACCGAAGAAGGTCAAACTATCAAGATAAGAATACAAACACATAAGTAACAAATATCTATTTTATTCCCTTTTTAGCTAATCAAATACATTTTATGCTTTCAAAGATACTTGATACAATTATTTCAAATGAAAAAGAACATCTTTCCTCATATAGTACATTTAGAGAATCAAGTGTAATTCATCATAAAACCAAATTAAACAATCAACATCCTATCGATCTGCGTGCTTTTACCACTTACGGCAACCATCGCAAAAATTGTCAACATGGGTCGGGCTTCGATGAACCGAGCATGATAAGCACTAACTCTTAAAACAATTGCAATCCACCAACTGTTTTCATTAAACACCCTGTTTAAATGAAATCACTTCACCAAACAAGTAAACATATTTCAGACTATGCTCTTGAAATACAACAAACTATACACGCATAACTCACATTATAGTCACTAAATAGTCCTAGATACCTTTCAAATATTTCATCAAAACGTTAGTGACCAAGAAGACAAATGCATCTAAACAACTATCCATCTGAATCCCAAGGACAACAACATCAGATGACTAATATATTCAACATAATAAATGAATATCATAACCTTTCATGATTCCATCAAAGATGTTAGAACAATTCCAAAAGTTAGATAAAAATTATATCAACATATACTTTACAAAAAAGAGAAATAAAACGAATCATACATATTTCCCTCGTAAAAGCTCATGACTCGTACCAACTCTCCAAGAGCAAAGCATTCACCTTAAACACATGCAAATAAATCAGACGAGACCACCAGAAGCATCACAGTTTGGTTAATATTTAAATTAAACAATATCCTGTAGCTTACTAGCAGTACAACAGCTCTCGCGCCAAGGCAGTGATGAGTATTCTATCCTAAATAGACTCCACATAACCTTCCATATTATTATAGGAACGAGAAAATAGCTAGCGCAATCGCTTGTCAAGGCACAACTGTTAACTCTTTATCTCAGTCAAGCACAAGACAAGAAAACCTCAACAACAAAGACGTAATCACGCACAAACACGACAACAATCCCTCTCAGCAACATACAGCTCATTCTAATCCCTACTAACACTGTAAGGCTTTAGATCCAAGGTCGAAATCAAAAGAACTTCTCTTTTATCGCAGTCAACAAGAGACTCATTATCATTAAAGCAAATGATGTTTCCCTATGACTATGCAGAGATATTCATACGAAATCCACGCAACATGCACAACCTCATTTAACTGGAATTATTCAGAAAGGAAACATAACATACCGTATTCACATCTGAACTCATTCAGAGGTTGAAAAGTATGGTATTCACGACCCACTTCTACAGAGGCCAAGATACATGATATCTATATATAAATTAAGGAATCCAACAGAGCCAAAAATAATAAGTGTTCATAATCAAGCTTATATAGAAGTAGAAACACTGGTTACCTATCAAGGATTTCAACTGAATCCAAACAATAGTATTCACGATAAAGCTTCTACAGAAACCGATGTACAAGATAAATATAAGTTAAGGATTCCAACCATGCCAACAATGGTAAATATTCACAATCAGGCTTATACAGAAGCTAAATACTGATTTCGTAACAAGGAATCCAACTGAGCCTCTACAACAATATTCACTCAAGCTTACACAGATAGGAAACGTAAAAAGTACACCAACTGAGTCTGTACCAAAGTTTCATTGCTAAACGAAGGTATTCATTACAAGATAATAGAAGTCGTAATACCAGTTACCCCTCCAGGACTCCGACAGAATCAAACTACCAGTATTCACATACATGGCTTCTACAGTAGTCCTTAATATACGTACCATTCCATGGACTCCACAGAGTCATTTTGTATATAAATAAATATATTGCAAACTATCAACGGGTTGAATCCCATAATCGCAACACAAGGGGGAAACAACTTCTACAAGGTCGCATTGAAATATCAGAACACACAGCAAGTTATCCGCTCACAAATAACTTTAAGTATCATAAGAAACCCAACAAGATTCAAGAACCACCACCTCTAATAACCATGATGTAGAACTTACAAAGAAGTTGAATTATACCGAACATTCAAACAAAATCCAACAAGATCCTTTCCGACAAGTATCAACAACAAGTATCAACTGTAGCCTGAACCCAACAAGGAAACAATTCATGGGCTCTCAAAGAGCAGGTTTAGTATACCTTCTTGCATGCATTTCACAAACTTTATCCAGAATGCAAAACACAACGAGATAGTGCAACAGTTCGAAACACAATACACACCCATCAAGGGTTAAATTGAAAAAAATGAACCAGCAAGAAGATACAGTAATAAAATCACACAAAGCTACCATAAAAACCATCTGAACCCAAAATCATCTGAACAGAGTTGTTCTAATGAAATCATTTGAAAGAGAGCAAGATTTTTAAAGGTTAGGGCCTAACATGCCTGGTTATTTGCTTAAAAATCCGAAGAAGACCACTGAAAGAGCTCGAGCCTTCTCCTCTTTTTCCAAGTTAGATTCACCAACAAAAATTTGTTATTTCCATGACTTATAAATTTTCCTTGCCAGAGAAAAGAGTGAGTTACACTCATATTTGCCATGCAACTCCAAGAAGACTGGTGCGAAGAACCAGTGATCAGACAGAGGGAAAACCGGAGTGCATGAAAAACCAAACAAACTACTAGTTTTCCATTTTGCATGCCTTCCCGTGAAACCCGAGCTCGAAGACCGAGCTCATTAATTGCATTTACTCCAAATTTCCCACTCAATCTCCATTGCCACCGACCGCCATAGTTGGCGATGGACAAATGAAATTCAAAGACCATATCTAACTTTGGTGACTCTGCCACGTCGGCTCTTGCTAGCCGTTAAAACTTCTACCAAATTACCTGTCCTCCATGCTTATCCATCCATTTAATGCCATAGAAACTGCCGCCCATGGCTCGCACCCTTCCATAGGTCCCCTTTCTTCCTTGTTCATTAGTTAGGTTAGTAACATAGGTTAGGATTTAAGATGCGACTTAGTCTAACCTCCATAGCACAAAGTTACTAACTTAGAACATTTAGCTTATAGCTTAGGCCTAGGTTAGATTAACACTAATCTAACCCATAGATCATAGTTTAGTTTTAGGTTACTAACCTTAATAAATCCAGTTTAGGTCTAACATTTCAAATGCTCAGAAAAAGAACCTACAACATACATTCACGAACAGGATTCACTCCTGCACTGCCAATAGGCTAGTGAAATAAATGTATCTGAATTATTACCTGGTCCACGATCAAGACCTTCCTGATATTACGATATCGGGAACCAATTCATTTAACACGATCAGCCTGAGTTAGACTCCGGAACAGTTTATTCAACGCATTCAGACCTTGCAACCTGCGAAAGGTCTATAATTTTAGTTCATCCCAAATAAACTTAAAGCATTACTTGGATCAATGCCACTGATCCAAGGCTGGGTCTTATAGATGGATAACTCCATAATTCATTCCGAGATCGATTAAACTCGTGTGTAAAATGAAAGAATTAAAAGAGTCCATTATATTCCGACTACCAAAGATCTATAATTTCAAAGAAGATACAGTCCATATCAAGCATGACTTCTCAATCAAAGGAACACATCCTTTTTACAAAAGAAATCACATATCAACACTTGTATGCTCGTGGAGGAAGTAATAACAGTCAGTGGTGTTACATGCTTCCTCCTAAAAGATTCATCGTCCCGATGATTAAATATTCAATTAACCTTCAGGTCAACCAATTTATTAGTTCACAAAACAATGCGACTATTTTCCAACTTAAATAGTTCCAGAAATCAATGTCACAACACATTTTATTCAGCCTGAATAATGTTTGCCTCCATCTGGCTTTCATATAAACTTAAAAAAAAAAGTTCATAAAAGAAATGTTTTGTCAACAGATTTCATTCTGTTGAAAAAGAGAAGGAAAAGCAATTTTCATCTCTTCCAGATTTTCCCAAGTTGCACTTTCTTCATTAAATGGTCCCATCGACCTTACATTGCATTGTATTTCATGATTTCTCAAATGCAATTGGTGAGTTTCCAACACTCGTGTGGGTTTAACCATGATTATTCCTGGGTCTTGGACCTGCAAGGAATTCCAATTTAAAACATGTGACAGATCTGAAATGTATTTCTTAAGCAAAGAAATATGGAAAACATCATGCATGCGAGATAAAGCAGGTGGTAATGCTAAACGATAAGCTACAGGATTGATTATTTTGACAATTTCGAAAGGTCCCACGAATCGAGGTGACAACTTGGCAGCCTTGCCAAAAGTTATAGAACTCTTTCTGGGTTTAACACGAAGAAAAACCTTCTCACCAAGCTCAAACCTTCGATCAACCCACTTAAGGTCAGCATAGCTCTTCTGCCTATCCGCTGCTTCCTTTAATCATTCACGAATCAGCTTAACTTGTTGTTCCATTTCTGTGAGAATCTCTGGTCCAATTACCACTCTATCCTCAACACTATCCCAAAGCCTAATAGGAGTTCTGCACTTTCTTCCATAAAGTGCTTCAAATGGTGCCATTTTAAGAGATGAGTGATAAGTGTTGTTGTATGCGAACTCAACTAATGGAAGATACTCTTCCCATTTATACTGTTGATCCATGCAATACATTCGCAACATGTCCTCCAACACTTGATTTACCTCTCGCTTGTCCATCCGTTTCGGATGATATGCGTAATCTGAAGTTTAGTTTTGTTCCAAGAGCTGTGTTAAGCGTTTGCCAAAATCTTGACATCATTCTGGATCCCTCGCCGATATAATCAATTCGTACACCATGTAATCTGAAAATTTTGTGTACGAATCTTTTGGCCAAGACTCGGTGAATCATCCTTTAGATTTCAAAGCGATGAAATGAGCTACCTTAGTCAGCTTTATCTACAACTACCAGATAACATCATGTTTATTCCTCGGACATGGGTAATCCTTGTACAAAGTCCATGGTTATTACTTGCCATTTGTACGCGGTATGCTATGAGGATATAATAGTCTGCCAAAGCAGGTGCATATGTTCTGCCTTAACCCACTGACACTCCAAACAATGAGTCACAAAATTAATGACATCCTTTTTCATACCTTTCCAAAAGTATTGTTGTTTCAGATCAGCAAGCATTTTTGTGATACCCGGGTGTCCAGAGAAAGGTGAATTATGAAATTCAACTAACAACTTCTTTCTCAAATCATTCAGCATAGGTACATATACTCTGTTTTCATAACGCAAGATTCCTTCATCATCAAAATGAAAACCTTTATACCTTTCATCATTAGGTTCTGCAGCAAGCGCTGCTTTTACTTGCTGAAAGTAAATATCAGATTCTGAGGCACTTTTTACCTCATCCTTAAACTGAGTTCTTAATGTTATAAGAGCAGAAATGTGCCTCCTACGACTTAGAGCATCAGCTACTCTATTCTCCTTCCCTTTGATGTAGCTAATATCAAAATCATATTGTGATAAAAATTCTAACCACCTTCTCTGTCTAGCATTAAGATTAGGCTGAGTGAAAATATATTTCAGTCCTAAGTGATCAGTTTTCAACTCAAAAGGTTTCCCAAGTAAATAGTGTCTCCAGACTTGAAGTGCATGAACAATGGCAGCAAGCTCCAAATCATGAGGAGCATAATTCAGCTCATGTAATTTAAGTTTTCTACTTTCATATGCTATGACTTGATCATTTTGTAGCAAAACACCTCCAAGGCCTTCCCCAGAAGCATCCGTTACAACAAGAAACTCCCATTAGGTGCAGTACAGCCTAATATAGGTGCAGTAAGTCAACCGGCCTTTCGACTTTTGAAAGCCGCTTCGCACTTATCATTCCATATGAATTTCTTATCCTTCTCTCGCAATGAAGTTATTGGTGCAGCTACTTTAGAAAAATCCTTAACAAATTTTCTATAAGTAACAAAGCAAGACCCATGAAGCTTCTTACTTCATGCACATTCTTTGGTGTAGGCCACTCAGTTATTGCCACTATTTTTGAAGGATCTACAACAATTCCTTCTTTGCTAATGACATGACCCAAATAGTGAACTTCTGAATCAAAGAAAGAACATTTGGATAACTTACCATACAACTTTCTTTTTCTCAAAATTCCCAAAACTATCTTCAAATGCTCATTGTGCTCCTCAACGCTTTTAGAATAAATGAGAATATCATCCAAGAATACAAGTACAAACTTGTCCAGATATTCTTGAAAAATATTGTTCATTAAGTTCATAAAGGCTGCGGGTGCATTAGTTAATCCAAAGGGTAGAACCGTGAATTCATAATGTCCGTACCTTGTTCGGAAAGCTGTTTTATGAATATCTTCTTCTCTAATCCTTAACTGATGATAACCAGATCAAAGATCTATCTTAGAATAAACCGCTGCCCCATGCATCTGATCAAATAGATCATCGATCCTTGGAAGTGGATATCTGTTCTTGATTGTTGCTTTGTTCAACATCCGATAATCGATACACAGCCTAAGTGTTCCATCCTTCTTTTTCACAAATATTACGGGCGCTCCCCAAGGTGAAACACTTGGTCTAATCAAACCTTTAGACAAAAGTTCTTGCAACTGTGCCTTAAGCTTGACTAACTCTGTAGTAGTCATCCGATAAGGTGCTTTGGAAATAGGTTCTATTCCTGGTTTGATTTCGATGGTGAAGTCAAATTCCCTCTTAGGTGGTAACCCTAGTAATTCCTCAGGAAAAACATCCCTGAAACTTTGTAACAGAGGAAATCATTTCATGTAATCACCATCTTCTTCTGAAAATTCAGATATCTTTACTGCATAAAGGGTACATCCTTTGTTTTTAGCCTTTTTAAGCTGCATAGCCGACGCTTTCTAACTGAAATTTCCTGCTTCACACCTTGAATATCCGTTGTTTCCAGCCGATCATCTAAACATTTTATGTTCTTTTCATAGCAATTCTACCTTTGCTTTATGGTCAGCTAACTAATGACACCGATGACAATGTCATACGATCCCAAAGGTGTAACATAGAGGTCAACTTCCGTGGAGAAATTAGGTAAGTCAAGGACTGCCCAAAAAGACACATACTCACTATATGAACAGAGTTATTACCATACCGTGCATACCCAAGATTTATCCATTTTTCCAGCTTTTCTCTTAAGTTTAGAAGCAAGTTTATTAGAAATGAAACATTCAAGAGCTCCCGTATCAAAAAGAATAGTGACAGTATGCCAAATAACTTACCCATAACTTCTATAGGTGTCACTACTGCTTTTCAACTTGCTTGTTCACATCGCAAAGATGTATCTTATCCCGCATTGATTACGATCATCCTTCTTCAAAGGGCACCGATTTGCATAGTGGTCTTTGCCACAATTGTAGCAGCCTCCTACAGTCCCTTTTAGGCTCAAAATTGCCTCCACCTTGTAATTGTCACGTTGTCCTCCATAGGCTTCGCCATTGTTATAATTTTTGGCAAAATTATCCCTTACATTTCAAAGAAGCTTAGTTGCCACTACTTTCTTACTATTATCCCCCTGGAAACTTACTTTTGTTTCCAAACTTTTTCCATGGTCCCTTTTTGGGTGCAAGAGAGGTCAAGAAGGGTTTCATAGCCTTCTTCCGCACTTCCTCCTCATGAGCAGTAAATAGCCTTTAATTTCTATTCTTGTCTTATGGCCTTTTCAACAACTCCTTCCATAGTGGTTGGACCGTGAACATCGACCTTCCCCTATCATGGGATTCAATCCCATGATGAATTTCCGTATTATGAACTTCTCGTCGGTTTGATATCATGCGGTACATACTTGAGGAGTTTTGTAAACCGCTCCCAAAAGTATTCGGCCACTGTTAGCTTCCTTGAGCTAAGTTCTAGAATTCTGTCATTTTCTCGATCATATAAAAGTTGTGGCAGCCAACGCTTGCCTAAAATAGCCTTTAAATTGATCCCAAGTAATATTGGTCTCATCAATATTTAGCTCTACTTTTACGGCTATCCCACCATGAAGATGCTTCGTGGGAAAGTTGATAGGCTCCCAAATAGCTTTGGTTTCCTCAGAGAAGTTTCTTATTGCAAATTACTTCTCCATTTCACTGAGCCGCTTCTCATCTCCATTTCCTAATGTGGTGCCATCATACTTAGGTGGACTTATCCTTTTATATCATTAGTGAGTTCTACTTCCAACCCGGCCTTTTTGTTTTCTCGGTTGGACAGTACATTCCCAAAGATTAACATCAACACCCATATCGGGGTTGTCCTCGTGGAGGTGCTTGATTGTTATTACCAGCCTTCTTCATCCTCCTCATTTCCCATCACCTGCTGTTCAAGTACAGCTAAACGATCTCTTGTGTCCAACAGGGCAGCAAGGATCTCATCAAGTTTTTGGGTTGTTGCCACCCCTCCTTCAGGTGGAGCATTATTCGCAACGCTCCTCTTGTTCTAACTATTTTTGCTACAAGAAAATTTAGGTTTTCATCAGATTATGGACACAATAGGTCCAAGAGCTGTAACCTTCAGCTTTGATACCAAGATGTAACATCCTCATTTTTATATATTAGAACAAGTAATTTTTTTTTTTGATAAATGCTTCCTGGTTCTAAATACATAATTTAGATCTCACAAATCAAAGCAACCATTCTTATAATGATAACCATACGTGCAACAGAATGAATCTGAGTACCTCCGATTTATTCATTCCATGACTCGGTAATCTACCGATCTATTCATGAGTATTAAGAGTTGGCGTTTTCACTTTAACACAATACTCTTGCGGTTCTCTTCCCTAATCTGGGATTTAGAATGCTCTGTCCAAGGAACCTATCTAAATAATTGTTACCATTATTCATCGGCATCTCATCCCTTAGACTAGGTGACTTAGGACAACGCAATCAGCAGCTTGCGATACTTTGGCCAAAGATTTGAAACATACTGCTTATGTCTCATATTCCTTAACGGCATACTCGTCAATCTGGAATACGTCCTTCACCCCATTCCTATGTTATGTAGAATGTCTTATACTGACTTCTGTCAGTCCCTCCTATCCCAAGTTATTCACTCGGAAACGGATTAGTAAGGTGACAATGTTATATGGATGCTTAGGAGGACTAGGGATACGATGACATACTGGGTCAACCCTAGTTAAACCAAAGGTGTCAAGATACCTCGAGTCTACTAGGCAGCCTTATAACGTGACCACATTCCTAATTGGTCCCGCAGTAACTTGTTCAAGTTAAGGTGTAAATCTTAACGATCAATGCAAAGGGTGTCATCATAAGTCACCGCATTGTATCTTCGAGAAGATCCTAATCTTCTCAAGGTACAACCCTCAGCTTGACTTGTGCCGCCAACCTTTAAATCCGCCTAGAAAAGAACTACTTATTAAAAAGTGTTACAGTATATTGAGTTAAATTATACCATAAGACGCTCCCTTTAAGGGTAGTATTTCCCAATCCCGGTTCCTCACCTTAGAATGACCTTTCTTAATAAAACCCAATACACAAGAGAAGTTATTAAGACTAGAGGTCCCATCAAGGAGTTCATAGAATATACATAATTCTAAATCAACGAAATTGGACAATAACCCATAATCTTCACATGTGATTGCCAACCGAACCCTTTTTAGGTTTATATCAGTTCTCATAACTGAATTTATATCTTACTTATTAGTATCAAGATATAATGATTAAGAATCCAATTAAACGTTGTCCTGGCTTAATCAAGACTAGGAATTAATAATTTAATTCAGCTTGTTTAGCGTCCTGCTTAGGTTTATTTTTACCCTAGCTTCCAGAAAGACAGTGATCTAAATTTCAATTTAGCTTTAGATAGAACATACTAGAACTGCTAAACAATCATAAGTATTCAGTCACATATTCTTGCAAGCTTACATTGATAATCACAAAAGTCTCCAAATTATACAATAATAACAAGCTCTCAAGATCATTTGAACCGAAGAAGGTCAAACTATCAAGATAAGAATACAAACACATAAGTAACAAATATCTCTCTTTATTCCCTTCAGGCTAATCAAATACATTTTATGCTTTCAGCATACTTGATACAATTATTTCAACTGAAAAAGAACATCTTTCCTCATATAGTACATTTAGAGAATCAAGTGTAATTCATCATAAAAACAAATTAAACAATCAACATCCTATCGATCTGCGTGCTTTTACCACTTACGGCAACCATCTCCGCAAAAATTGTCAACATGGGTCGGTTCGATGAACCGAGCATGATAAGCACTAACTCTTAAAACAATTGCAATCCACCAATCTGCTTTTCATTAAACACCCTGTTTAAATGAAATCACTTCACCAAACAAGTAAACATATTTAGACTATTCTCTTGAAATACAACAAACTATACACGCGTAACTCACATTATAGTCACTAAATAGTCCTAGATACCTTTCAAATATTTCATCAAAACGTTAGTGACCAAGAAGATTTCGATAACATGCATCGAGTATTCAAGTCCTGTGCAGATTGATTGATTCGGGCCAAAATCATGTTGCTAGAGTCCCCTCAAATATTTTCTAAGTCCCCTGTCTGAGAGGAAAAGAGCAAGCTCTGAGAAAATGTAGAAGGGTTGCAGAAGGCAAGTAGGTTGATCCAGGAAAAAATCATAAAAATGACCAAGTCCTAGCCCTAGGGGGCGGGACATTTGGGACAAAAAGGCCCGAACCTACTGGCTCTCTACCAAGTAAGCACAAACAGCCCACAAAGCAACAGGGACATCTGGGACAAAAGTACGCGGTGGACGCGAAATGCCGGTTCGACCGAGAGGAAAAAATTGGCTAATCGCCGAGAGAGATGCTCGTGGGACAATCGGGCCAAAAAGCGCGAACCGCCGAACCGGCCGAAATGAGTCCAGATGGTCCAAAATCAAATGGGCAATGGGACATTTGGGACAAAAGGCCCGAACCGCCGCTGACCAAGTAAGGGCACAAACAAAGCCCGCAAAGCAACGGGGACATCGGGACAAAAGACGCGGTGGACGCGAAATGCCGGTTCGACCGAGAGGAAAAAATGGCAGCCGAGAGAGACGCCTGGGACAATTGGGCGCCTGTGGCGACAAATGGAACGCGAATGCCGAACCAGCCGAAATGAGTCCAGAGGGTCCAAAATCAAATGGGACGTCTGGGACAAATGGACGCGAAATGCCCGAACCGGCCGAAATGAGCACAAAGGGCCCAAAATCAAATGGGACATCCGGACAAATGGAGGCGAAGCACGCGAAGGAGCGAATCACCGAGGACCAATCAAGCCGCCACGTGTCCTCACAAGAGAAAAGTCAAAAATTCAATGGGCGAGTTTTCACCACCGATCCGAACCAATCGATAATGCCATGTCATCCAAGTGGCAGAGCGCGGGAAAAATTCCAAAATCCGTTTTGGTCTGCTCCGTGCCCTAAATCTTCAGATCGCCATATCTTTTGATCCAGAGCTCGGATTTCCACGTTCTTTATATCAACGGAAAGCTGTTGAGATGCTCTACATGATTCTGGGATCAATCTCGAGTTTTGGTGCAGTCTGAAGAGAGAAAATCGAGAAACGGCTCTGACGTGTGGTAATGGCCAGAAGCGACCTTTCAACAACCCGTTTTAATGCTAATGGGTCGCATTCTTCTTCTGCACGGCCAGAAGTGACATTTTAGCGGCCAAATTAATACAAATGGGTCACATTCTCCTCCAAAATCGGTCAAAGATGGCAGGGTATGGGTTGGAAAGGTATCCCATGCCGTTTTTATGCATCTGCAGTCAATGAGGAATGGGCTTGCACGTTTTCCTACGTTTCTGTCCCCTGGGTTCGACCCATGCAATGTAAAAGCCAGTTTTGGCTCATTTTGAAGAGGTGGTTCATTCTTTCGGCTCTGCCCTCCCTTCTTTTCTTCTCTAGGGTTGAAAATGGAGTTCGAACCTCTTCCTTGCTCTGTAATGGCGTTTTTGCCTTTTACTAATGGAATGATGTTCTGTGCAAACTTCTGGAGCAACAAAACGTGTTTTGTGATGCATCTGTCCATCCTTCCTCGTTTTTGCTTGTCCTCTTCTTGCCTCTCTTCATTGCAGGTATTTGTGCATGTTTGAATGTTCATTGCAGGTTTGGAGCCGTGTTCATGGAGTTTTGGGACATTTTTCGTCAGGTGAAATCTATCCTTGGGCCTCGTGATGCATCCGTCCATCCTTCCCATTGCTCACCTCTCTTTGTCCCATGGCAGCTTTGATAGATGTCCAACATTCTCCTTCTCTCGGTGTATCACCGTTTTAGTGTAGGCTTTTGTTGTTTTTTTCCTTTCTCTCTCTCTCTCTGTCTCCTGGCATGGTTAGATTAGGATTAGATTAGCTTGCCTCGCACCGGAATAGCTTGTAAGGGGTAGTTTAGGAGCAGAACCAGCCTTCTCGGAGATTCCTCTCTCGGTTTTACAAGTCCCACGCTTGGAGAGAGGTTTCCATGTGTGTAATCACACTGGATGCCCGAACATCAACCTAGAAGCCTGATGTGCGCCTGTGGGTGCCGTGATTTTGCATCAACAGTTTTGGCACGCCCGGTGGGACCTTAGAGGTCTTTCACTTCATCTTTTGCAGGTTGATGTGTTCCCGTGAAGATTTCAGCCTTTGGAGGCACTTGCAAACACATCTGGCGACTCCATCTGGTCAACAACCCATCTCTCAAGTTGCATGCACCTTCCTTTCCATTCATTTCCATCCATTTTCATCCATCTTTCTTTCCATCCCCTTCATTCTTTTCCATTCCATGAAGTTGTGCAATCATGACTTCATTTCCATCATGGAATTCACATCAACAACAAAAGTATATTCCACCTCCAACATGTTTTACAAATCCTCCAAATCAGCATTTTGAGCAGATTCAAGATCAGTATGCATACCCATATGAGCAGCAGTGCAAAGTCGGGTTTGGCTATGGAGCTTCCAAGAGCAAGGGTGTGCATACAATGAAGACCATCAGATCCAAGATGCTGGTCTGTTGGAGAAAATCCAAAAGATGGAGGTAAACATAGTGCAGTCCAGGGCTCAGGCACAGATGAGAGCATTTGGAATCGGTTGTGGAGCACCCTGTCCATGGGTGGGACCTTTTCCAAGTCATTACAGCCCTCAGGAGAAGCTTGACTTCATGATTGCAACGCTGCCTTTGCTTGCAAAGTGGATTGAAGAAATAGAGGTGTATGAGAGAAGTATTCAGCAACCTTGTCAACAGGTAAGCACACCATCTCATGCCTTTTCTTTTCCTCTTTCCCAAACTTTGGTTCAGCAGTTGTCAAGTTTCAAACTCTCCATCTGCTGTCCCAAATGTGGAATCCATGTCTCCACCTCTCAGTCTTCCATTTCATCTCGATTCTTCTTTCATTTTCCCTTCCAAACAGTCATTCCCTCCACAAGAGCTAATGTAAATACCCCTCCTCCAAAGAAACAAGAGTTTCTACCTCCTCCACCACCACAAAAATGTAAAATCAATCGAGTTTCAACCCATTCCTCCTTTTGCATTCCCAATTCCATGTGGGAAAGAAGAAATTGTAAAAATCAGTCATCAAGGACAACAAGAGGAAGAGCCCAGAAAAGAAATGACAGACAGCTTGAAGGTTTGGGCTGCCAAATTTGGGATGACACAGATCCCTTTGCTGGTGAAGCCCACAGAAGAGGCTGAGGTTGAACAAATGGTGGTTAGGACTGATTTGGTTGCAGCAGAAGAAGAAGATCTTGCAGTCCCAACTTATCCTCTAGAGCAGCAGATTGAAGAGTTTGACTTGACAAACTTCATGCTGGAGAAGGAGTTCAATCAAGAGCAAGATTGCCTTCAAACATTGGAGGAAGGAGAAGCTGCTCCAAATCCAAAAGAAGAGGAGCACAATCTAGCTATGGAGGAGAAAAACGCAGATCCAAGGGCTTTGAGCACAAAGCAGGTTACAGAAGAACCTTCAGTTCTTCTTTCCACTTCATCTCTCTCAAGTTCTAGCACTGAAAAGGAGTTTGATCTCTCAAACTCAATATTGGAGAGTGAAGGAAACCATGGTGGTCAAGTTGCAGATCAAGAGGACACCATGGAGGAAGTTGAACACGAGCAGCAGGACAAAGCAATGAGGCGCTTTACTCTGCGATTTGGAGGACTGTTTTGATGGAGAAGAGCCGGTTGAGTTTTCACCATTCTCTCTTTCATCATCCACATTCCAAACACAAGAGTCTGCTGTCATGAAGGAGAGCATTCATTTGCAGCAGCCTGCATCTTATAGCAGCCCTTTGGAACCAAAATTGGAAGATTTAAATCTTCCATGTTCTTCATCGGAGGAAGAGAAAGGGCAGAAGGGTCCTACCATTTCTTCCACGTCATCCATTCAGGTGGGTCTACAAGAAGACTCCATTCTTGGAGTTGAAAATCAGAGCTATGGGCATGTCAAACGGATCAGACCTTGCCCAATCAGGTATTTGGCTTCATTGGAGCCAAAGGAGAAGCCACAACCAGTCATGCTTGCTTCTGAGCATGAGGATGAGCTACAAAGTACCAAGGATCAGCTGCCATACCTCTCCAATCCAAATGCAGAGCAACTAAAAGAGGTATTGGATTTTTCAGTTGATACCTTGATGATTTGGATAGAAGACCAGCTTCTTGTTGATTTTCCATCCATCCAAACAGCCATGATCAGTGCCAAATCAATTGCATGGCTGCCAATTTTGAAGAAAGGAAGCTATTTCTCACAACCAAACTGCAGGTTTGTTTAGCTTGCCTTTGCTTCCAGCTTAGAGTAGAGTAGCTAGGTTTGCTTTCAGTAGAAGAAGTGCTTGTGCACACTCTGCATGTTCCATTTGGGGCATGTATGATTTTCAGTTCTGTACATAGTTTTGGTGTTGCTGGTTTTGCTCTTGCACAGTTCTTTTCAGTGGTTTTTGGTGAGAACAACTCCATGTCCGGTGGGTTTCAAGTGGCTCAGAGGGAGGTTTTCAAAGTTAGATCGGCCATGCGGGTTACAACTCATGACTCCATGCCCAATGGATTGCTTCAGGCTACTGGTCTTTTCATCTAGCAGGCAGATGCCCCCGCTGAGTCGTCAAAACTGTTGTCAAAATTTCCCCAGGGTAAATTTCGATAACATGCATCAGAGTATTCAAGTCCCAGGCAGATTGATTGATTCGGGGCCAAAAATCATGTTGCTAGAGTCCCCTCAAATATTTTCTAAGTCCCCTGTCTGAGAGGAAAAGAGCAAGCTCTGAGAAAATGTAGAAGGGTTGCAGAAGGCAAGTAGGTTGATCCAGGAAAAAATCATAAAAATGACTAAGTCCTAGCCAGGGGCGATCGGGACATTTGGGACAAAAAGGTTCGAACTGCCGGCTCGGCCAAGTAAGCACAAACAGCCCGCAAAGCAAATAGGGACATCTAGGACAAAAGCACGCGGGACGCGAAATGCCGGTTCGGCGACCGAGAGGAAAAAAATTGGCTAAGCCGAGAGACGCTGTGGGACAATCGGGCCAAAAAGCGCGAACCGGCCAAACCGGGCCGAAATGAGTCAGAGGGTCCAAAATCAAATGGGGTAGTCGAGACATTTGGGACAAAAGGGAACGCCGGCTCGGAAAGCACAAAAGCCCAAAACGCAGGGACACTGGGACAAAAACGCGTGGACGCGAAATGCCGGCCTCGACCGAGAGGAAAAAATGGCTAACCGGGCCGAGAGAGACGCCTGTGGGACAATCGGGCCAAAAAGGCGCGAACCGGCCGAACCGGCCGAAATGAGTCCAGAGGGTCCAAAATCAAATGGGACGTCTGGGACAAATGGACGCGAAATGCCCGAACCGGCCGAAATGAGCACAAAGGGCCCAAAATCAAATGGGACATCCGGGACAAATGGAGGCGAAGTACGCGAAGGAGCCGAATCAGCCGAGGACCAATCAGAAGCTGCCACGTGTCCTCACAAGAGAAAAGTCAAAAAGTCAATGGGTGAGTTTTCGACCACCGATCCGAACCAATCAGATAATGCCACGTGTCATCCAAGTGGCAGAGCGCGGGAAAAATTCCAAAATCCGTTTTGGTCTGCTCCGTGCCCTAAATCTTCAGATCGCCATATCTTTTGATCCAGAGCTCGGATTTCCACGTTCTTTATATCAACGGAAAGCTGTTGAGATGCTCTACATGATTCTGGGATCAATCTCGAGTTTTGGTGCAGTCTGAAGAGAGAAAATCGAGAAACGGCTCTGACGTGTGGTAATGGCCAGAAGCGACCTTTCAACAACCCGTTTTAATGCTAATGGGTCGCATTCTTCTTCTGCACGGCCAGAAGTGACATTTTAGCGGCCAAATTAATACAAATGGGTCACATTCTCCTCCAAAATCGGTCAAAGATGGCAGGGTATGGGTTGGAAAGGTATCCCATGCCGTTTTTATGCATCTGCAGTCAATGAGGAATGGGCTTGCACGTTTTCCTACGTTTCTGTCCCCTGGGTTCGACCCATGCAATGTAAAAGCCAGTTTTGGCTCATTTTGAAGAGGTGGTTCATTCTTTCGGCTCTGCCCTCCCTTCTTTTCTTCTCTAGGGTTGAAAATGGAGTTCGAACCTCTTCCCTTGCTCTCGTAATGGCGTTTTTGCCTTTTACTAATGGAATGATGTCTCAGGCAAACTGGAGCAACAAAACGTGTTTTGTGATGCATCTGTCCATCCTTCCTCGTTTTTGCTTGTCCTCTTCTTGCCTCTCTTCATTGCAGGTATTTGTGCATGTTTGAATGTTCATTGCAGGTTTGGAGCTGTGTTCATGGAGTTTTGGGACATTTTCTGTGTGAAATCTATCCTTGGGCCTGTGATGCATCTGTCCATCCTTCCCATTGCTCACCTCTCTTTGTCCCATGGCAGTTTTGATAGATGTCCAACATTCTCCTTCTCTGGTGTATCACCGTTTTAGTGTAGGCTTTTGTTGTTTTTTTCCTTTCTCTCTCTCTCTCTGTCTCCTTGGCATGGTTAGATTAGGATTAGATTAGCTTGCCTGCACTGGAATAGCTTGTGGCAGGTAGTTTAGGAGCAGGAACCAGCCTTCTCTGGAGATTCCTCTCTCGGTTTTACATGCGAATAAATCGAGGAGACCACCGGAAGCATCACAGTTTGGTTAATATTTAAATTAAACAATATCCTATAGCTTACTAGCAGTACAGCAGCTCTCGCGCCAAGGCAGTGATGAGTATTCTATCCTAAATAGACTCCACATAACCTTCCATATTATTATAGGAACGAGAAAATAGCTAGCACAATCGCTTGTCAAGGCACAATCTGTTAACTCTTTACCTCGACCAAGCACAAGACAAGAAAACCTCAACAACAAAGACGTAATCACGCACAAACACGACAACAATCCCTCTCAGCAACATACGCTCATTCTAATCCCTACTAACACTGTAAGGCTTTAGATCCAAGGTCGAAATCAAAAGAACTTCTCTTTTATCGCAGTCAACAAGAGACTCATTATCATTAAAGCAAATGATGTTTCCCTATGACTATGCAGAGATATTCATACGAAATCCACGCAACATGCACAACCTCATTTAACTGGAATTATTCAGAAAGGAAACATAACATACCGTATTCACATCTGAACTCATTCAGAGGTTGAAAAGTATGGTATTCACGACCCACTTCTACAGAGGCCAAGATACATGATATCTATATATAAATTAAGGAATCCAACAGAGCCAAAAATAATAAGTGTTCATAATCAAGCTTATATAGAAGCAGAAACACTGGTTACCTATCAAGGATTTCAACCTGAATCTAAACAAATGTATTCGAGGATAAAGCTTCTAAAGAAACCGATGTACAAGATAAATATAAGTTAAGGATTCCAACCATGCCAACAATGGTAAATATTCACAATCAAAGCTTATATGAAGCTAAATAATGATTTCGTAACAAGGAATCCAACCTGAGCCTCTACAACAATATTCACTCAAGCTTACGGATAGAAACATAAAAAGTACACCAACCGATCAGTACTGCCAAAGTTTCATTTCTAAACGAAGGTATTCATTACAAGATAAATGTAAGTCGTAATACCGGTTACCCTCCAGAATGGCGAGAATCAAACTACCAAGATTCACATACATGGCTTCTACGGTAGTCCTTAATATACGTACCATTCCATGGACTCCACGAAGTCATTTTGTATATAAATAAATATATTGCAAACTATCAACAAAGGTTGAATCCCATAATCACAACACAAGGGGGAACAACTTCTACAAGGTCACATTGAAATACTGTAAACACATGAGCAAGTTATCCGCTCACAAATAACTTTAAGTATCATAGCGAAACCCAACAAGATTCAAGAACCACCACCTCTAATAACCACTTACGTAAGAACTTACAAATAAGTCGAATTATATTGGACATTCAAACAAAAATCCAACAAGTATCCTTTCCGACAAGTATCAACAACAAGTATCAACTGTAGCCTGAACCCAACAAGGAAACAATTCATGGGCTCTCAAAGAGCAGGTTTAGTATACCTTCTTGCATGCATTTCACAAACTTTATCCGGAATGCAAAACACAACGAGATAGTGCAACAGTTCGAAACACAATACACACCCATCAAGGGTTAAATTGAAAAAATCGAACCAGCAAGAAGATACAGTAATAAAATCACACAAAGCTACAATAAAAACCATTTGAACAGAGTTGTTATAATGAAATCATTTGAAAGAGAGCAATATTTTTAAAGGTTAGGGCCTAACATGCCTGGTTATTTTCTTAAAAATCCGAAGAAGACCACTGAAAGAGCTCGAGCCTTCTCCTCTTTTTCCAAGTTAGATTCACCAACAAAAATTTGTTATTTCCATGACTTATAAATTTTCCTTCCAGAGAAAAGAGTGAGTTACACTCATATTTTCCATGCAACTCCAAGAAGACTGGTGTGAAGAACCAGTGATCAGACAGAGGGAAAACCGGAGCGCATGAAAAACCAAACAAACTACTAGTTTTCCATTTTGCATGCCTTCCCGTGAAACCCGAGCTCGAAGACCGAGCTCATTAATTACATTTACTCCAAATTTCCCGCTCAATCTCCATTGCCACGACCGCCATAGTTGGCGATGGACAAATGAAATTCAAAGACCATATCTAACTTTGGCGACTCGCCACGTCGGCTCTTGCTAGCCGTTAAAACTTCTACCAAATTACCTGTCCTCCATGCTTATTCATCTATTTAATGCCATAGAAACTACCGCCATGGCTCGCGCCTTCCATAGGTCCCCTTTCTTCCTTGTTCATTAGTTAGGTTAGTAACATAGGTTAGGATTTAAGATGCGACTTAGTCTAACCTCCATAGCACAAGTTACTAACTTAGAACATTTAGCTTGTAGCTTAGGCCTAGGTTAGATTAACACTAATCTAACCCATAGATCATAGTTTAGTTTTAGGTTACTAACCTTAATAAATCCAGTTTAGGTCTAACATTTCAAATGCTCGGAAAAAGAACCTACAACATACATTCACGAAGCAGGATTCATTCTGCACTACCAATAGGCTAGTGAAATAATTGTATCCGAATTATTACGGTCCACGATCAAGACCTTCCCGATATTACGATATCAGAACCAATTCATTTAACATGATCAGCCTGAGTTAGACTTCTCGGAGCAGTTTATTCAACGCATTGAGACCTCGCAACCTCGCGAAAGCTCTATAATTTTAGTTCATCCCGAATAAACTTAAAGCATTACTTGGATCAATACCACTGATCCAAGGCTAGATCTTATAGATGGATAACTCCATATTTCATTCCAAGATCGATTAAACTCAGGTGTAAAATGAAAGAATTAAAAGAGTCCAATTATATTTCGACTCGGTGAAAGATCTCGTAATTTCAAAGAAGATACATCCATATCAAGCATGACTTCTCAATCAAAGGAACACATCCTTTTTACAAAAGAAATCACATATCAACACTTGTATGCTCGGGAGGAAGTAACAAATGTTGAGGGTGTTACAAGCATGGCATGTGACAGTTGGTTGAATGGGACTTATGAGTTGATTGGGTGATAGTTGAGAGGATCTATAATAAGGGTAATGAAGGTGCACTTAGTCAAGCACCTAGGAGGGAAGAATTTTCCAAGTTACTCTAGAGGAGCATACCCTAAAATTTTCTTGCGAGAAATGGAGGCTTAGTGGAAGAATGAGGACGAGAGAAGGGGAATGCTCAGTTATAACCTTCTCGTAATCGCTAACACACCGGTTAGATACACATTAGGAGAGCCTCCTAGAATGGCGTGAGGTAAGAGTCACATTCTCTATAAGGTTCTCCAGGAGCAACATGCCCACTATCATACAAGATTACCATGGTAAAGAGACTACCTCATTTCATATCCAAGCGTGTGAGAAGGCCTAGATGGGAAGCACAAAAGCATTACCACCTTCATTATGGGTGCATAAGTTATATTCTACCTTACAAGGTTGTGTGTGCACATGGTATATTCATTCAAATATGATTAATCAAATAGGTAAATGGTAGGAGTTGATTGGATCGATCTCATTCAAGATTTCAAGTATAGGAATACCAAGCCATCGGAGAGACAAGGCGTTGCAAGTAATCAAATGCCTTACGGTGGGAGATAGTCTTTATGGAAGAAGATAGGCTACTTTGGAATTTTTGAGTAAGCCTTATTTGAAAACGCTCCTCAATGAAGAAGAATCAAAGGAACTACAACTTGAGTGTGTGTGAATGGAAAAAGAAAAAGGAAAAATGGTCTATGTAGTAGATGAAAAAGAGATATAAGGTTTAGATGTTAACCATTCGAAGGTATGCGTGAAGTCATATAGCATTCATGAATGATTATGCGCCCACCATGATCCCTTAAAAACAAATAAGGTTAACATTGGGACAAAGATAAAACCTAAGGAAGCTATCATTGGGAACTATTGGTCAGAAAAAGAAGTTTCAAAGGTCATTGATGTGTTGCACAAGTTCCAGGATTTGTTCCCTTGTGGGTACCATGACCTCAAAGGGGTCCACCATTCCTTAGGGAGATGAAGATCAAGTTGAAGTAAGGTATGTGCTTGATTTTGAAGAGGCCTTATCGATGAATCCAAATCTCCACGCACGGGTCAAGGAAGAAATATAAAAGATGATAGCAATCAAGTATCATTGAGGCGGTGGAAGAATCAAAATGGATAAGCCCAATGGTCATTAATATCAAGAAGGATGGGAGGATACGGCTATGTGGATTATAGGGACCTAAATGTAGGTCGTGTCATCGATCCTTTTCCAACCCCTTTTTGAAGAAATTTTGGAGGGAGTAGCCGGGTGTGAGATCTACTCTTTCATGGATGGGTTCTCAAGGTATCACCAAGTTAGGATTCAGAAAAGGAAGACTAGAGGAAAACCAATTTTTCCACCGAATGGGGAAGTTTTTCCCATAAGGTTATGCCTTTTGGATTGAAGAATGCACATGCTATGTTCTTGTACATTGTGGTACAAGAATTTCAAGACTTCATCCATAATTTTCTTCAAGTTTACCTAGATGACTAGACTATGTATGGGTTAGTGAAAGACCATAGTGACAATTTGAGGGTGATGTTTGAGATATGTCAGCAATTAAGGATATCCCTCAACATTAAGAAATTTATATTTCTACTCCATTTGGGACCCTTTTAGGACATATTATTTGTAAAGAAGGCTTACTAGTGGATCCCACCAATGTCATAGATTATTGTGGGATTAGGGAGCCTACTAGTCAAAGTGCAAAGGTAAATTCCTTGGGAATATGGGGTATTAAAGGAAATTTATCAAGGGGTATGCCAAGATATCCATGCCCTTGGAGGAATTACTAAAACACAAGAGTGCCTTTCATTAGGGAGAGTTGCGTAGAGGGCATTTGAAAATTTGAAGGATAGGCTTGTCACGGTGCCCATACTACGTTTTCCCTCTTGGGATAAGCCTTTCCATGTGCATGTTGATGCCTCAGGGAAAACTATGGGAGCAATACTAGCACAATCTGGTGAGGGAATTGTTGATCATCCCTTGTGTTTTGCTAGTAGAAAGTTGACACCAGCTGAACAAAATTACACAACTACTGAGCGCGAAGCATTGTCTATGATCCACACATTGCAAAAGTTCAGATAGTAACTATTGGCAACACCATTTATATTCTACATGGACCATATGGCATTGAATTACTTAGTCAACAAGCTTATTTTAAAAGGGCGCATATGTCGTTGGGTCCTATTATTCCAAGATTTTGAGTTTACGGTGGTTGTAAAACCAGGAAAGATCAATTCAAGACTTGACCACTTATCAAGGATTAACTTAGGGAGGATGCACAAAACATTGAGGATACCATGTTGGACACACAAATGTTTAGGTTATGGTGTGCTCCCTTAGACTTGGAAGATATCACAGTATTCTTGAAAATAGGTGTGGCACCGAAGGGATGAAGGATATAAAGAGGAAGCGGTGTAGAAGCAATATGCTCCACACCCTATATGTTGATTATCTAAGATCTATATAAGTTAGGACATGATGAGGTTCTGCATCGATGTGTATTGGAACATGAGCATGTGGTAATTATGGAGGAAGTACATGGTGGGATTGTAGGAGGACACTATGTAAGAAATGCTACTGCGCGAAAGATTTTACTAGTAGGGATTTGGTGGGAAACCATCTACTAGGATTGTATTGATTTTTACAAGGCCTATGACCATTTCTAGCACCTTGGAAAACTTGGGAAGAGGGATGAAATTCCTTTACAACCAATAGCCAACACTGAACCATTTGAAAAATGGGCAATCAAATTTGTAGGGCCAATTTCACCAGCCACACGAAGGACTAGTTCATGGTATATCATTACTTGCATTGATTACTTGACACGATGGGAAGAGGCAGCACCTACAAAGGATTGCACCGCAACAATAGATGCTAGATTTTTATGGGATAACATAATCAATAGGTATGGTTTTCCTTTGAGATTAACTAGTGATAGGGGTATACATTTCTGAATGAAATGGTCAGGATTCTGTTAGCAAAATTTATGGTGGCCCATCACAAGACTACCCCTATCACCCACGTGTGAATGGAACTCTTTGAGACATTTAAAAAAATACTAAGTCACAAGTTGAATAAGAACTATGACATTGGAAGAAAAGATTGGGATGATAAAGTATTGGCCATTCTATGGGCATACAGAAAACCTACAACAAGGTTAAACAAGGCCACACTGCTTTCAATTGGTGTTTGGTGGAGGCTATTTTTCTCGTTGAATTTCATGTTACCATCACTGCGTATAAGCACACAAAGGAGGGCTAGATGATGAACAAGCATTGGAAGAGAGGATTGATAAGTGATGCAGTTAGAAAAGAGAAGATCACTTGCTAAATGGAGTCGGAGAAGACAAAAAAAGAAAGACAAAAGGTATGGCATGATCGTCATATCAAGAACAAGTAGTTTGAGATAGGGAAGATACTATTATTGTATGATTCCAAGTATCTACACCATCCCGAGAAGTTGAAAGTCCATTGGTTGGGACCCTACATCATCTCATACATTCTTGATTTAGGCACTTTGCAGCTATAAGAACTAGAAGGGATGAGATTACTGAGGTCACTTAAAGTGGTAGTAGGCTAAATCCCTACTATAAATAAGTCTTCTTGGTGTTTATAAATAAGGTGGTGTTTATAAATAAGGTGGTATTTATAGATAGCTTATAATTTTCCCTTTTATTTGATTTTTCTTTTCTTTTGTTTCCCTTTCTTGTTGCTTGTTCCTTTCTTTTGTTTCATTTTGTGCCTTGTGCATCGGTAACCACATTATTTTCTAAGGTTGTGTATGTAAAGAAGACCGTGCATCTGTTTTAGTGTGGGGTGGAGTAATGCAAAGAAAAGTATAAGCCAATAATACAAGTTGAGTGGCCTAGTAGAAGGAAGTGCGTAAGATTGAGAAAGTACATGGGGAAACGGTGGATAATGAATTATGGTGTCAAGAAGGCTATAACAAAGACCACGTATAAAGAATGAAGAGTGCAAGAACAACATGAGGTAGGCAAGGGAAAAAATTAGGTAAAGGACAAAAGAAGTGTCTTTGGAACTATAGACACGTGTGTAAGGGTCTTCTCAAATTGGGTTTTACACACCGAGGAAGGTTGTAGAGGATTTTTCGCATAGGATTGGGCGTGTGGGTAAGAGCGCGAAAGTTAGCCTAGTGGAAAAGTCTATATTTAACGTCAAGTACATTGGTAGGTGGTATAGCATTTATTGCTAGAGGAAAGTAAAAACTATAAATATAAGGTCGGGAAAGTCATTATTCTACCTTTCTATTACGAAGTTGAAGCACTCTTACGAACTAGGGCATCTAGAGAGATTTGTGTGAAGGAAGAAGAATCCTAGAAATCTAAGTGTGTGACTAGAGTGGATCTATAAACCAGAGGAAGGAGTACACGGGCATGAGAAAATGTTGTTTGAAGTGCACCGTCTTGTGGAAGGTTTTCCTAATTAGGGTTTGGATGATAAGACATGGAGATAGAAGGATTTCTTCTAGGAGTTGGGTTTCAGGATTGATCGAGTAGTAGAGAAGAGCAAGGAGTGTTATATTTTAAATCGACATAATGAATGACCCAAAGAAGGTGAGAGTTTCACTAAAGAAACAAAAGGGAAAGGTAAAATGAAAGAAAATGCTACTATCGCGAGTGTAATGAGGAATGGTATGTAGAAATGCAATACCCAGATGGAGTGTTTTTGGGAAACAAGTGGGTGTCACACTTGAGACAAATGACCGTGAGTGATTACAACCATCACATGAGCACTACAAAGAAATAAATGGTGTTGGAGATGGTTTGTCCAACAAACAAAAGGATGCCATATGGAATGCCAATATACAATGATGAGGTGAAGGTAAAGCTGGAAAAGGCAAGGCTATTGCAAATGTATGAGTTGCCTTACTTTGGCAAGCCCAAGCACCTTTATCAATGGTTGATGTCGTGCGTGCACGAAGACCATTTCTACTTTGTAAGCCATAAGATGTACATAACACCGTAGTTTATATCTAAGTTCACTAGCCTAAATTGTGAAGGGGAATCCATAGATGATGATTTGAGTGATAAGGAGGCTATCAAGGAGACAATAGTAATTTATGACTATAAAAAGGGTTTACGGTACTTTGACATCGTAGAAATTCCAGACCTTGTCATGAGGATGGCCACACACTTGGTCACTAAGCTTAATGATAAAAAAATATGGACGCAAGTGAAAAAGGCATGGTTGAATATATGCCGAGAAAATATTATAAGGGACCATCTATAACTTGTCCACCTTTATTGTGGATGAAATCATAAGCAGCACACAGGAGGGAGAAAATATCTTATTTGGCAATGTCCTCCTCACCATTGTCTTTTTAGAGATTGGAGTACCAAATGGGCTAGAGAAATTTGTTTGGGAGTATCCAGAAGAGAACTCCTCACCCGTGAAAATATTTGAGAAGTATACTTGTGAAACCATGATGGTCACTCACAAGGCACACCTAGAGAAGTGGTACAAACAAATGTGTGACACATTCAAGGCAAAGAGTGGAGGATCCCAGAGTAGTTTCCCATGCTTGTGGATGGAGAAGTAAAATTTGTAGTTTACCAACACTTCTGCATTGGTAGGTTCACTTTGACAAATGGGACTAAGAGCCCATGGTGTAAGTTTCCCTTCTCCTTCACCATGCAATACTTCCAGTGGGGGTCAACAGGTTCAAGGAGGCCAAAAGGCTAAGGTTCAACCTTAGTGAGGTGGACCAAGACCACCACGAGCTGCACAAAAATCTCATGTACCCTAAAAATTGTGCATATGTGGAGAAGTATGTCTCCCATGAAGTTCAAATGATGAAGCCTATAATGCTACCGATCACTGGAAGGGCTGCAACTAAGGTATATTTACACATAAGGCTGAAGTTTGAGAAAGGCACCTATTTGGAGTGTGATGTCTCCATTCTTGAAGACCCCACGAGTTGGAAAAAGGTCATGTCAAGAAGAGGGAAATAGAAGAGGTGGGAGAAAAAGGCACCAAGTCTCAGTAGACCACACACAATTTTAAACAAATTAATGCTGAAAACAAGGTAAATCCTATTAGTATTTTAAAATTATTTAGGTATCTCACTTAAAACACAATAATAAAACATATCTAATCTAACAAAGCTAAGCTAGAATAGAATCAGTAGGTCAAATGGTTGGTTCCGGGTTCTACTGTGTCCGATAAAGGTCTTGGATAAGTCACGGGTGAATAAGGGTGAGATAAAATTAGGTGAGTAGGTCTCTGTTCTAGGCTGTGTAGGAAAATACGAGAGACCAATGTCGGTCGAGGGGTGACCGACCTGCAGCTTAGGTATAATCGGCGCTGTTCTAAGCATCGTGAGATTTGGAAACGTCACAAACAGGTTTTGGCTCGCTTTGTGATTACACAAAGGAATTTGGTTGGTTGAGACGAGGTATTGGGTGGCTGGAGTGGGATTTTGTGAGGTTTTGATGGGTATATGGAGGTGAAAATGTTGGAGAAGGTCAATAAGGAGCAAGATAAACAATAGGTGATAAAACAATGATGAAATGAAATAACCAGGAAAGTATGATATTGTACTTACTTGGATTTCATTCCTGAAGGCTTGTGTGTGATGGATGGAGGTGCTGGTGATGGATTTGAAGGCTGCAAGTGATTACCAACTGAAGAAAATCTTCTACATGGGCTGCATGCACACTCCTCTTTTGCTTGGATAATTCAGAAGGTGGCTGGGATGGCTGTGCAGGAGAAGATGCTCAATCTCCTTCCTTGGATGTGAGTTCTTGCTGGAATTGGCTCTCTGAAGATGCGTTATCTTTTGAGCTCTCATTCTTGCTCATAAAATTTCTCCCAATGTTTGCCAACCTTGAGAATAAGGTAGTTCAGGAGTTAAAAAGGGGTAACCGATGCGGTCTGGCTTAACCGGCGGTGGTTAGGGGAAACTGACGTCGGTCAAGGTGGGATTTTCTAGGTTTACCAAACTTAGGGGAGATCCTCCTGATTTCCTTAGATCTCATGTTGTTATCTCACGGATTATTCTGGGAGCTTTTGTGAGCATGCATGAATGTGGTTAGAGGAGTGTAGACATTGATTTTTAGGGTTTGGGTAAGTCTTAATTAGTTATGGTAACTTGCTTAAGAATAGGTCTTAAGGTGAGTTATATTGATGAGGTGTTTAAGTGAACTATATGTGTAGATACTATTTAGATAAGATATTTAAATAATAAATATAGTGAGGGTAAAGCATTAATTTAATTAAATTAATTAAATTAATACTAGTGTGGTGAAGGGGGCCATGGCTAGGTGAAAGTGATGAAGGGTACTTATATGTCAAAGGATGAAGGGGGAGTGTGACCTAATTTTAGTGTCTACATGTTCATAAGGAATGATAAAGTGAGATTCTGGAGGAGGAATTGGAGAAGGAAAAGAAGGAGCTCATTGAGAAGAGCAAGGACTTGAATCAGGAAGAGCTTATTAGCACACAATTAAGGTGTGAATTGAAAGAGGATAAGGCAAGGGTGCACGAGCTACACAAGAAGATTGAGATGATTACGAGTGCTATTGTTTTAAAGCATCCTAACTTAGCACCACCCGAACAAAAATATGAATCAACCTTGTAGTGTCTGGAGGATTTGACATGCATCCTCATGATGGAAAGGTGGCCACTTGCCTTAGAATCTATAGAAGAAGCATTGGCGTGCCAAGAGAAAGAAGAGAAGCTAAAGGTTGTCAATATTTTTCTTGATATACTAAAATCCTTGTAGAGGTAAAGACCATTGTGTAAGTCACAAAAGCTGCATATGACAATCTGCATGATAGAGATAGAGTGACAAGCATCTTGGTTGCCACTCATGAAATGGAACTCAAGGAGTTTCAAGAAAAGAATAAGGGGAACATGGTTGAAAGAGATAAAATCCTAGCCGAGGTAGAAAAGAAGTTAGAAGCTATCAAGACCTTGCAAGGATCAATCAAAAGTCGGTTAAAGGAGTTATACCCCCAGATCACCTACAGGATGGATGTGCTTGAGGACTTGGGAAAATAATTGGAAAGTATTGTTGAAACAATGAGCACCAAAGGGGAGGAATTAAGTTTTGAGGAGGTGAGTGCCTTAGTCGGAGACCTCTGTCAACAAGTGCAGAATGAGGTTGATGCTTGGGAGAAGCTAGAGGTAGAAATAGGGAAGGATTTCCCTCTCCTCCTTCAAAAATAAGCATTTGTTCTTCATTCTCCCATTCTTTCATTCTTTCTCCCAATTCTTCATTCCTTCATTATTTCTTCCCTATTCGGAGCCTGCCATTCTTTATTCTTTGAAGAGAAGTGTTTCCAAGGATGGAGAATAGGTGTAGTGTGGGGTGATGTTGGGCCCTAGAATATCGGCTAAGGCACAAGAAGGCACGTGGGCGTGCGAGACATATTTTGAATAAGAGAACATGGGTTGAGGGCACATAGGGTAGGGTAGGGTTTACAGAACACACAACATGTGCTTAAGACAAGACAGTGTTAGGAATTAGCCATATTCAGAGTTCTAGACAACACATGAGAAATTTTTGACTTTGTCTAGCATGCAGAATGGATAAGGTGCTAGCTCGGCAGTCTGTAGGATCAAAAGGAAATATTCCATACATGCGATGGAAGGATGTAGAAGAAAATCATTACACATAGTGGAGATCTTGGATTAAAGGAGGCATGCTCCATTGGAGGACCACTTGGACACTTGGCATGCGATCTGCGTTACCTTAGAAGGCATGGCAAAGTGAAGGAAGAGAAGATATACATAGAGGTGCGCGAGATAGTATGAAGATATACTAGAGAAGAGATTCAAAGAGAATAGTTTTTTCGGGAAAGAGGAAAAGCTCGAAAAAATATCATGGAGGATTCTATGGGTTGAGATTAGAGAAAAGATAGGAGTGATAGAATATTTAGAGGGATGGGTCTATATTTATCCTTGTAATGTGAAGGACATAGTTTGGTTCCTCATGCATGACCTTGCTCTACATTGTTATATTGGTCTGTTATGGCCTCAGTGAATGTAATGTGGTTACTGAACATATGAATATAAGGTTATGTTCTAAAGTATATCTGTGTTCATAAGCATAATGTCTTTCCTTGGTGTTATGAATCATTTCTATATGTTGTCTGTTAATTCTCTTTTATGGATGCATTGATATGATACTCATCCTAGGTTCTCAGAATGAATACATGGTTATTTTCCATTATTTTGCACTTATGTATCTGTCATAGATGATGTATTCTCACAAGACTCACATAAAGGAGAGGCTTGACACCCGTGCATGCCTCGGGTGAGAACCCATTCTCTTCTTAGGTGATAGGCCGACACACATGGGATTAGACATTTGTTCTAGGGGTGTAAAAATTAACTACATTATCTTCACCTTTATCATGGATTCATTTATATTACTGCCACATATGGATTATGTGTATTTCATCTCAAGAATTTATTTCATACTATTCTCGCTCTTCGCTATTGCATTAGGAAAATCTTGGCTCGATTACATTGGGGTCACACTCGACCCTGACCATACTGATATATCATTTCCCATGCCCTTTGGTCATGTATTCATTTGCAACAGTTATTTTCTTGGCTATACACATAATATTACTTATTGGTATGCACATGGGTGTCCTTTACCACCCTTCACTGATGAAGAATATGCTATGGGTATGTATAAATTACACCTTAATGGTTTATTACATGACCAAGACGAAAATGTTTCTTATTAAATATTAGACACTTGTTCATTTGGCTTTGACCATGACAACGGCGACATCTGGATGACATTACATGATTAAATTCTACATCTTGCAAAATTTAGGGGCATAACATCCACACCCCCATCCTACCATCAACACATGAATCATACTCAAATTTGCACACATCCACCTTCTAGCATTCACATAGTCATATACACTACATACATCATCATTAGATGATGACACACTCTTGTGCTTTGGTTCACACTTGAATGTTGAGGGAATTCTACACACATGAAACCCACACACCGCATAGTAGGAATTGCACATCGGGAACTACATATCATGGCACATGATTAATTCATTACATGCTAAATCATAGGCCATAGACATGGCGAATATTTATACACCCCACACTTCACAACTCACACACTACACCATAGCTATCACATGTTGCATGTTCTTCACACATCATACACATCATCGTACACTATACATTTCTCCACATTATATTTTACATTTCACATATTACACCCACTATGCTATACATCTTAGGGAATTTACACATCATACATTACATCCTATTCTATCACGTACATTATACATTTTACATATTCACCTCTACATGCTGCACTCACTACCCGATGACACACTCTAGTCTCATGGTCCATATTGGATTGTTGAGGGTATACATCACAAAATGGACCACATCACACTCACGCATTCACTCACATCCTATGTTTCTCATGTGACATTCCTAGGATTAGTGATATACACCTTAGGCTATAGGGTCACTTCTTCTAGCATCATCTTGTGATAGGTTATATCATCACTTTCGCTTACATTGTTTAGTGGTATATGATTTAGGCTAAATCACCACCCACTTTTCTATTCATCTTGTCATGATATACGCTTAGGCTATAGAGTCACACACACTTCATCTCTATGTCACATTTCATCACTACACACTCATCACAATGTGTTACACACAACACATAGTTCGACCATTTCCCGATGACACACTCTCATTTTTGGTTCATTCTTCACTACCGAGGGGGCATACCTTGAGTGAACCTCACTACACTTCCATTCACATGGGGGCATGTGGCTCCTATCACTCACTTTGCATTCCACTCCCATCCATCCATAGCATATTACATTTTATGGTTGCATGTACTCTTGATTGCACTTGCTTTTACATGTTTGACTTACTACACATGCTAGATAGATCTCTTGTATGTAATTATTTTTATCATACACACATGCATGTTCACCTCTTTTTCTAGTTTTGATTGCAGATGCAGAGTTACTACATGCAACACTGATGATTGAGACAATATGTACTGGGGGAATCTATATTTATACGCTACAAGTGTTATTAGTCCATTTTCATTCATAGAACACTACTTTGGTTTATATACGCTTTGACATACTTGCTATTTTTATAACATTCTAATGGGTGTCTCATGTGCAACATTTGTTATGTAGGTATATTTTCTTCCATACTTGTTTGTTACTTCAATTACACTTTGTCTAATCCTCGGTGCATTTTCTACATAACTCTACATGGAATATCATGTACGCATCTCTATCTACTTTATCTTACCAAGAATTATTCTTACCAACATAAAGTGGGGGAAAACGAAGTCGCTAAATCACACATTTTGGGTAAATATTTAGTCCCGGTCTCATACTACTATTCATATGGTTCTCAAGTGAAAAGAGTACTAATCAACCCATGTCTTTGGGTATTTTTATTTTGATTGTTTTCATATTTTAGACCCTACACCTACGGTTCCTAGTCTCAGTATTGACATTTTACCTCTTTCTTATTTATGAATAGCGAACCCAAGGCACCTTGGTCCCCTCACGGGACACCATGATCCTATTTTCACTTTAATCTCACCTTTTGGGAACTTTCTAGCCATTTGAGATTTCTATATTTTTAGTGGTTGGCCTTTTCGGGGTTAATTACGAAATTAAAACAAGAGAACCATATAAATATAAAGTTATGAGACCATAATGAGGGACCAATCACTAAGAATCTACTATCATCCACCTAGAGTGTATCCATATAAGGATTCTAAGGCTCCATTTACATCCATCTAGCTCCATCACATGGGACAAATGCTAGTTATTCTACATCACACTTCATACGAAAGGAAGTTCATTCTATTCCATGCACCATTTGATTATATTGTACATCTAGTTATATCTTGCTACTCGAAAATGTGACTAACACAAGAACACCTAGAACATAATTTCCACACACACACACATAATAAAACTACATTTGGGTCTAAAATGTAGTGCAACACTCACTATAAGCCCACAATTTTGGCCATTGTACTGTGTTGGGTTAGCACACCGGTTGTACAAAATATATCAAATTTAAGCATACATGCAAATAAAAGAGATATTCTACCGGAAGAAATATCAAAACACATAGATTTAATGTGGTTCACCCAGTGTGGGCTACGTCCACCAAGAAACAAGCCAATCTATTATCCAAAGCTTTGATAAGATATACAATGAAGATTTACAATCTTCCACACCTCTCAGATGTTTAGTACTTTCTTCCTTCAAGCTTTTTCTCTACCACCAAGAATTCTCTCTCACCAACCTTTTTCAAGTTCTTTCTAATTCTTGTTTTTCATTACTTCTAAACCCTAGATTTTGTGCTTATATAGTCATTTATAGACTTAGGGCACTTAGCCATGCAATTACAATCAATAAATCTATTTTAATGCTAAAAATAGATATAATTCTGAGAGTTAATTAAAACTTCGTCACACAGTAACGATGTAATGCGGTTCGGTTCTACCTAACCATCACCGGTTCCTACTTGCCCTTGACCGATGTTGGTCTTCCCTGACCGATGTTGGTCTTCCCTTAACCGATGTCGGTTACTGTGTTTTCTAGCAAGTTCCAATTGCATGCTAAAATGAAGTAATTGAGCTCCACAACTCAACAATCTCCCACTTGGAGTTTAATTACTACACCATACCTATACAACGTCATTCTTGGATCCTTCCTTGGCTTTGTTTCTTCCTCTTCAAGTCTCAAACTTGAAGACCAACAGAAGTGGAGTGTAGCTCCAACTTCTCCTTTTCTAATGGCTTTGTTAGCATATCCATAGGGTTCTTGCTCGTATGAATCTTTTCCAGATTCAACTTTCCATCCTCCAATACCTGCCGTATGAAGTGATACCTCAACTGAATGTGTTTGTTCTCGAATGAAACACTAAGTTCTTTGCCAAATGAATTACACTCTGACTATCACTAAATAGTTTACAATCACTTTTCTCCTTTCCCAACTCTTCCATGAACCTACTCATCCATATCATCTCTTTCTAGCCTCTATAGCTGAACATACTCTACCTCTGTAGTAGACAAAGCCACAACCTTCTACGTAATCTTGAAATCCAACTAACTGTCATTCCACCTACTATGAAAATATATCCAGTAGTGCTCCTCCTACCATCTAGATCTCCAGCCATATCCGAATCAACATAGCCACGTAATGAAATATCTGAACCTCCATAGCATAACTGCATGCTAGATGTCCCTTTCAAATACCTGAGTATCCATTGGACTACTTTCAATGCTCTTTACCTAGATTAGCCATATATCTACTCACAACTCCCATTTCTGTGCAATGTATGGTTGGTACAAACCATAGCATACATGAGACTTCCAACTGTTGAAGCATATGGCACTCATGTCATGTATTTGACCTCCTCATGTGATGAAGGACACTAATCTTTGCTCAATTTGAAGTGTCCAGCCATAGGTGTGCTAACAGGTTTTGCATTCTACATGTTGAACCTTTCTAACACCTTGTAGATATAATCCTCTGAGACAAATACAATTTCTTGTTTTTTCTTGTCTCTATGTATTTGCATGCCAAGGATTATTTTTGCAGCTCCTAAATCCTTCATAGAAAATGTGTGAGCTAGCTTTCTCTTAAGCTCACCAATGTCTACATACTAGATCTGTAATAAGCATATCATCCACATATAGTAACAAAATAATATAGCTCCCATTTTCAAGCTTCTTGAAATAAACACAATGGTCAGATTCACATCTCAAGTAACCATGCTCATGCATAAAACTATCAAACCTCATGTACCATTTCCTTGGAGCTTGCTTGAGCCCATATAGGCTCTTTTTCAACCTACACACTAGTTTCTCCTTACCCTTGACTTCATACCCAAGCGGATTTGCTGCATATAAATTTCTTCATCCAAATCACCATGAAGGAAAGCCATCTTCACATCTAGTTGCTCTAAATGTAAATATTCTACTGCAACTAAACTCAATACAGTATGAATAGAAGTCATCTTAACAATAGGAGAAAATATTTCACCAAAGTCAATACCTACTTTCTGTGTAAATCCCTTTACTACAAGCCTTTCCTTGTACCTTTTCTGTCCACCCTCTTCTTCCTTAATCCTATAAACCCACTTGTTCTACAATGTCCTCTTACCTACTGGAAACTTAACCAAATCCCAAGTTTGGTTCTATTCCAAGGAGTCCATCTCCTCATCCATGCCATGCTCCCACTGAACGTGAGTCTTATCCTACATTGCTTCTTCAAAGCTCTCTGGTTCACCACTATCAGTCAATAATAAATAAAATAGAGAAGGTGTAAATCTTTCTGGAAGTTTACTTACCCTTTGTGACCTTCTCACAGGAGTTTGGGGTACGGAGGCTCTATCTGGGCCTCCTGAACATTAGTATCAACTTTTGACAGTGACCGATCTGGTCACCTCTAACCGACATCGGTTCTACTAACCGATGCGTTCTGATCCTCTGTAACCATCGGTGGTTCATCTGACCGATGTCGGTCAGGGACTAACCGACCATGATTACTGTGTATTTCTGTAGGTGTTTCTTTAAAACCCGAGAGTTCATTTTCATCAATAAACTTCTCAATTTTCTCATCCTTGGGTACCAAAATTTGATCCTTGTACATTCTCTTTTCATTCCATTCAACATCATGACTCCTAATAATTTTAGAATTCTCTAAATCCCAAAAATAGAAACCAAAATCACCAGATCCATAACCAATGAAAGTGCACCTCTTGGATTTTGCATCCAACTTTTTTCTATTTTCCTATCAACATGCACAAAAGCTTCTGAACCAAAAAATTTAAGAAAAGAAAGATCTACCTCTTTTTCGGTCCAAGCTTCCTCTAGTATTCCTCCATCTAGTGAACTTGAAGGGCCATGGTTAATCAAATAAACCATTGTATCAACTGCTTCTTACCCAAAACTACAAGGCAATCCAGAATGTATCCTCATACTTCTAGCACGTTCCATGATTGTCTATTCATTCTTTCTACAACACCATTCTCTTGTGGTGTTCTTGGAACCATTCTTTCTCTATGTATCCCATTCACTAAACAATAATCATTGAAATCCTTGCTACAATATTCACCACCATTGTCAGATCTAAGGCACTTTAACTTAGAATTTGATTCATTCTCAACAAGGGCTTTCCATCTTTTAAAAGTCTCAAAAACATCATATTTACGTTTAATACAATAAACCCATACCTTTCTTGTAGCATCATCAATGAAAGTAACATAATATTGGGATCCTCCATGAGAAGCTACTTGAGTTGGTCCCCACACATCTGAGTGTACAAGCTCCAATTTTTTGCTCCTTCTTAGTTGCCCCAACTTTGAGAAATCTCACTCTCTTTTACTTTCCAAAGATACAATGCTCACATAAATCAAGATCTAAATATTTCAAATCTGATAACTTACCCTTAGCCTTTAAGATCTACATTCTTTTTGACTCATATGACCCAACCGATTATGCCACATGCATGCATATGAATCTGAAGTAGATAATGTAGAAAAGGAATCAAGTAATACATGTAGATAAATATAACGTTCCTACCTTCTTACCTCTTTCCACAACAAAAGCACCCTTGGTGACTTTCCAAGAGTCTCTATAAAAGTAACCATGCAACTAGATTCACCTAGTTTCCCTGCAGAAATAAGATTCCTCCTGAGGCTTGGCACATGCCTCACATCTTTCAATACCCATGTATTTCCATTCTGCAATTTTAGATGAACTTCCCTTTACAGTAATACTGCAAGGTTCATCATCACCCAAATAAACATGCCCAAAATTTGCCCTGGACATAATTTTTGAAATAACCCTTATTAGGGGTTGCATGGAAAGAAGCTCCTGAATCTAAAACCCATGATTCAATTCTATTATCTAAAGAAAGAATAAGAGCATCTTGCATTACCTCTGATGAAGCAAGATTCACCTCTTTACCTTTGTCTGGTTGTTGATTCTCTTTATCCTTTGACCAACAATCTTTCTTTGCATGTCCTTTCTTTCCACATTTCCAACAAGTAATTCCCTTACTTATGGATTTAGATCTGCTTTCCCTTGACTTTGATTTCCCATTACTCTTACTCTTGGATCTCTCCTTCTGCCCCCCTACTTTCTACATTCAAAGCATTTCTAGATGATGTTTCCTCTATACTCTTCTGTGAATTTCTTCATTCAAGATTATACTAACCACATCATCAAACTTCAAAATATTATTAGTAGATGTTGTATTACTAATAACCATTACCAAGTTGTCCCAACTATCAGGAAAAGAACATAAGAATAAAAGTGCTTTTACTTCATCATCAAATGGTATATAACAACTGATTTTAATTGATTTACAATAGATCAGAAATCATTCAAATGACTAGAGGTAGATTCACCTTCATGCATCTTAGAACTAAATAGTTTCTTCATCAAATAAACTTTATTTGAAGCACTAGTTTTTCATATAAATTAGCAAGAGATTTCATTAAGTCTCGTAGAAAAGCCACTTGTAATATTGGAAGCCATGGATCTTTGCCAAGGCTCAATCTTATAGATCCCAAAGCCTTTACATCAAGAATCTTCCATTCTTCATCAGTCATCTTCGTAGGTCTAGACTTCTCATCCAAATGGTAAGTACAAATCTCTTTGATATAGATAATCCTCAATCTACATCTTCCATAATTGATAATTTCAGCCATCAAATTTCTCTACCTTGTATTTATTATCTTTTCATTTTGTAGCTCCCACTCAATTAGAAAACCCTCTGTGAGTAAATCTGTCAACACACAAAACCCTCAAACAAAGCTCTGATACCAGTTGTTGGGGTTAGCACACCGGTTGTACAGATAATATATCATATCTAAGCATACATGTAAATAAAAGTGGATATTCTACTAGAAGAAATATACAAAACAAGAGACATAAATCAACACCAGATTTAACGTGGTTCACCCAGTGTGGGCTACGTCCACCAAGAAACAAGCCAATCTATTATCCAAAGCTTTGACAAGATATACAATGAAGATTTACAATCTTCCACACCTCTCAGATGTTCAGTACTTTCTTCCTTCAAGCTTTTGCTCTACCACCAAGAATTCTCTCTCTCACCAATTTTTCAAGTTCTTTCTAATTCTTGTTTTCATTACTTCTAAACCCTAGCTTTTGTGCTTATATAGTCATTTATAGACTTAGGGCACTTAGCCATGCAATTACAATCAATAAATCTATTTTAATGCTAAAAATAGATATAATTCCCGAGAGTTAATTAAAACTTCACACATGTAGTAACGATCTGGTTCTACCTAACCATCGTTCGGTTCCTAATTTACCTTAGCCGATGTCGGTCATCACTGATCGATGCAAGTCTTCCCTTAACCGATGAGAAATTCTTTGTGTTTTCTAAGTAAGTTCCAATTACATGCTAAAATGAAGTAATTGAGCTCCACAACTCAACAATCTGATCTTTATGCAAAACAATCTCGACTAATATGTGAAATCAGCTCGGGATTTTTCAATGTTATCTTGCGTATTAGGGTTTTATATTTCATTTTCTTATTTGTTTGGATCATTTAATTATTTATTTATATATTAGTTTTAATGCTTTGAAAAACATCATATTAGGATAGGATTTTCCATTTTAGCATAATCGAGTTTAGGTTATTTTATGAGCCAGAGGATCGTATTTGTATGATATCCTTGATGATAGAACCAAACTTGGAAAAATTACCTATGGCTACCTAAAAACCCACCGCACACAAAAAGGGAATCCTGGAGTGGAGAAGGATGCTAGAAACATAAGAAGAAAATATATATAGAGAGGAAAGAAGACATAATTTTAATGAATCTTGAGAGAGGGACATGTCTAGTGAGATTGCAGAGTTAATGGAGCTGAGGAGAATGATGGCTTATGAAGGTTTTAAATTTCTCATGGAAGATGAGGATCTATAGCATCAAGACATCCTAACCTTTGGAAAGCATAGTAGAGAGTCCCCATTGAATTAGATGATAGCATGTCGAGAGGAGATATTGAGAACTCGAGCACACATCTCACTTATCCTAGATACCTAGCCCTTATGCAAGGTGTTCCAGATCCAAAGGTAGTTGAAGGAAGAGTAGCGATAATGATCAAAATCTTACGACATGTACATGTATATATCAGTTTTTTTAGAATCAAGAAGTTCATCAGCCCAATTGAGCTATATGACAACAAAAAAATGCACTAGTGTTTAAGAGTACTTTTGTAGGATTATTTCTAGGAGTGTCAAATGGACAGGTATAACACTTAGATCATTGGGAGAAATTCTTTGTGATCTGTGACCTCACACTCTACATCAATAGGTGTCAAGTTTAGTAATATAAGTGGAACATAAGGAAGTTCATTAACTAGACCATAGCTTGAAGCCATGGGCATGGTAGGATCAGGTCACTTTAGTTTGTAGCCTTACCATCTTGCACGAAGGAGGAGGTTTTGGTTCTAGATCTCAGTGGATAGGGTCCATAACCACCACCGCATTAACCTTAGCAATGACCACCAAATCAGCCTCAAAAACACCTCCTTAGGTCTATTTTGAGATGTCACTCCACTTACTAGAATATAGAGGTATAGAGGATGCAACAAAGCATGTGCATAAGTGTGAGTTACTATGGTACACAAAGGGGATTACAACTTCAAATAAGAAGGAAAGTTATTTTTCACTACTTTGTAATGCACACATAGTTTATATAAAATATGACCCATGTGGTGGGTAGGTTATAATGTTTTTCACACTAAATTTTGGTTGAGTTTCACATCTCGAGTTTGAGAAACAAAGCATCATTGGGTTCAAAGATATCAAGTACGGTTTATTTTAAAGCATAAGGGAGTATGAAACACATTTTAAGACTCATTGTTGTCTATGTTGTCTTATGAAATTCACCAAAGTTAGCATACACGGTGGTTTTTTTTCATGGGGGATTTTTGAATCCATTATGAAGGGCATTATCTCATAAGATGTATAAAGATCCATGCACACATTGGAAACAACGCTATATCTATTTGAAGTGGTTAGAAGTGTGGACACGAGAGTTACTCCTTTTCTAGAAGCGCAAATAGTAGCTACGACTAAGTAGTTGGAGAAGATTTCTGCCAATTCCGCACATGAGACTAAGAGTGGTATATGGTGCACAAATTGTGAGGTTAAAGGACATACTAAGGATGGCTTCTCGGGTAGGTCAATACACATCTTTGTTGTAGTCTTGTGAGATTTTTCATTTGGATCATGATGTCCAAAATTGTCTTAGGTTACAAGTGCATAACTATGAAAAGTGAATTTATGTATTTGTAATATTTGTAACAAGAAAAATCATGATATCAATGATTTCTAGATAATAGATCATATTCACGAGGCATGTGAGACCCGATTAAGATAGACCATGGTGGAAAGTAACTCTCACGTACAAAACGTGTAACCCACTAAAGAGTGTAATAATGGAAGATGTGGATTCCATGGAGGATATAGAAGAAGAGGTTATAAATGTAGAAGTAGATTCTCATGTGGGACCTATTATTATGGGTTCCTTGATCATTACCAAAATGATTGTTTGCAGAATATAGTCTACATATGGTGTGGGAAACAACATAAGTTAGAGGATTTTCCGGACCTATATGAGCACATGAGAAAAAATAATAAGGAAATGGGTGCGGGGATGACCAAGATGAAATGTGTGAAGGGTGATCAATGGATACTAAAGAAGACAATTGATCCTGAATTGAAGCCTTTGTTGGTCTACTTTCTCGAAGAAACATGTGAATGCGAACCTCTCAAAGCTAGGAAACTAATCACAAGAGAAGAATTCATGCATGCTAGGTATCCAGATGTTACACATTAGAAGGAAGTCTATCTAGGATACTTATATGGGAGTCATCGAGAAAATTGTAAGGTGAGATCAATGTTTTGAAAGAGTAGGCGCATGAGAGGGAATGTGTGAAGTATGTTGAGATCCCATAGAAGGATGTGGATGATTTGAAGGAGGTATGTGATATGTTATGCTAGAAAAATATCATTCCTTTGTTAGGAGAATATTTGTGTAAAAAAATATACCAAGTGACTGGAGTTGTGTTTCACCAATAATTTTTATGCTTTCTAGGAGTAAATGATTAAGGAGGAATACGTGAGGCAAAGGTGGAAGGTAAAATGCATGTGTTATTGGCGTTATCCAAGTTGATCCTAGTGAAATACTTTTTGTTTGGGAAGGATTACCTGTAGATGCAAAGCAAGACCACAAAAGAGTATTAAATAACATATGACAGTGGACTTCTAGCGTATGCTAGATCTAGGAAACATGGTGCTTCTTAGAGAGGCTATCGATCCTTTGTTTAATAACAATTTAATGTGAATAAACAACTAAAATGAATAAGTCCTATTACAATGTAATGATTTAGGTTCCTCATACACAATACACTAGATTTTATGCTATATATCAAAATAACACTAAATCTAATTAGAACCAAGGTTTTTTTAGGCTAGACGGAGTTTGTTAAAGGTAATGTAAGGGTTTGAGGCTGATTAGTTGAGGTATGGGTTGGTTTTGGGTGAGTGGGAAGCTTCTTTGATGAGAATATAAAATGACATAGAGACCAATATTGGTCAGTAACCGATGTTGGTATGGGGACTAAACCAACAACGGTCGAACCGAGCATCGTAGGGGAAATAGGTAATGGACTATTAAAAATGGGGTTTTAGGCTCTCTGTGATTGTACAAAGAGTGAGAGTAGTGTGACTTGGGTTGTAATATGGATGAGAGGACTCAGGAACACTAAGAAGGAGGTTTAGAAGGGTAAAAGGCTTCGGGTGGTTGAATAGTGAGTGGTGAGAATAAGATGATGTACGAGTAATAGAAGAAATAAAATATTAAAGAAATAGGAGATCTATAATGGGATAGGCATGAATGATTAAAATCACAAAGATTACTTACTTGTTATTTTGTAGATCCTATGAGTTAAGATGGTTGATTCAAGAAGATGTTCTTGATTAGTTGTCGTGGTAGTATAAATTGTGTGCTCTTTGAGTATTCCAACACTCTAAAAGGAGATCCTTGAATGCTTTTCTTGTACTATGGTTGTGTGTGTTTGTCATCTAGATGCAGGAGGGCTTTAAATATTTTGCTTAAATGTAATAAGGCTCCAATAATGAATGACCAACCTGGGTAAAGGGTTGTACAATTATATATAAAGGAACCAATGGGGTTTAGGTCGACGTTGGCGAGGATAAAAGTTGGTTAGGGTGAAATAGTCTAAGTTACCAAAAATATCCCGATATTTACTATTTTTGGCGTGATTTTGATTGTTGGGTCCACTTAGGGAAGTAGAGTTTACATGAGAGAAGACAGGAAGATCTTAGAAGAAGTCCAATTAGGTTTAGGAATAATTCTTAGTTAGTTAGGTCAAGTAGTGACTCAACACTAGGAGTGATGACTCAATGCTGAGAGTGATGACTTGGTCACTATGAGTTAAATGCCCCTGGAATGGGTCTAGAGGTGAGGTGTAATGATGAGGTGGAGTGTGAGGATGAAATTAACTTAATTAAAATAATTAAATTAATTAATAATGTGAGGATGATTATTAATATGGGATGAAGGGGTCATGATTAGTTAAATGTGTTACGTTAATTAATTGAAGGGGACCAAGGGAGTGTGACCCAAATTTGGTGTCTAAATTTTCCCCTTTTTGTCACATAGCTTGTATTGATAAGCGACGTTGACAAAAAAAGGAATTAGGTGCTCCAAGTATGAGTGAAGGTTAGGTTGCCCCAATTATGGGTGGAGGTGATCCCCCTCAAACCAGGAATTGATGAGGTGTTAAACAAAGTCAATGAGTGGTTTGATAAATGGGTAAGTGATGAAAATGAGGGTAGGTTGGTTGTAGGTAAGGGTGATTTCAGTCGGGTAATAGGTAGTGGTAGTCTAATGCATGCACACGTATAAAATGGGATAAGGTACTAGGTTGAAGAGCTTGCAAACTCTACATTGTCAAAGGTCGATAGGTTTATCCAAACAAGGTTGAAGTGGTTCAGGTATCCAAGGTATAGGATATGGTCCTAAAAACAACTAGGAAAGGTGCTAGAATGGGTAATATGTTTGTTCTAGGGCACCAAATGTTAGGTCGGGATAAACAACATGACATTAGGCAAGGTAAGGTCAGTAGGCTGAACAACATGAGTAACAACATCGCAAGGTATAGTGAGTAAACGAATTCAAGTGTCATAATGAGTGAGGTTGGGTTGTGTGATTTAGGTAAGGCCGTACGTAAGGCCACGGTAGGGGTATGATGTAGCCTAGAATTTACCGAGATAACACCCTAGATGTCTTTCGGCACATCACTCGGCCCAGGCGAGTGCTTACCCAAAGCACTCAAAGGTACCAGTCCCTCTTTAGGGTTGTTGTAGCAAGATGTTAGCATGATGAAGGAAGAAACATATAGATCCATAACTAATCCATCATTCTACAATGCATGCCATATTCAGATCTATGAAAGAACAAGATTAAACAATAATCATGATTGAATCAAGAATATGCACTACTCAATTACACATAGGAATGACACTTAGATTTAGCCAATAACTTCCATCTATTAATAAACATAGAAGCTCCTTACAATAATGGCATTCTATACCGATGTGCACATGGATCTGATACAGTAATCCAGTCATATGCACATATCTCTTTATGCTTACCTCTTACACTCTACATATACCTATATATCTCTCATCTACCTATATTAACTACTATGTGATTCACATCATATATATAGGGTGGGGACTTTCCCTTCACCACTTATCTATTCCAAAAATAGGCCACATGCTATTAATAGCCACATGCCATTTATGACATAGACACACATGAAAGCATGCTATCTATAGACCTCTTACAGTTAACTAAAGTGATAATCCTATTCTTAGCTCATCTCCATGAAAAATGCTTCGATCCAATCCTCCAAAGATAGAAAATGCATGGCGTGCACATCTCTACATCGTTGGTGTGTTCCACATGCCATCTTCTAAAAATAGGTCTTCATGCTCAAAATCAGCTAAGTCTTGAATGCTGAACTTGCCGCTCCACGCGTACGTTCTTCCTATCCATTCACACCCTTAAACCTGGCCTATTTTCCCATGCAGAATTCTTGTGTGAGTTTTGTCAAGTGTTCTCTAATCAACATTACCCCACACTAATCTCATTTTTGCCCCAACAATGGGTATCTCCAAAAATTAAGTAAAGAATAGAAGAATGGAAAGAATAAGAAAGAAATAATATCTATGAATAAAGAAGTTTTATGAGGAAGCCTCCTCTGTATCAGTTTGAAGTATCAACTCTGGATACTCCTCCTTTATTCTGGCCTCCAAGGCCTGCCATTTAGCAAGCGCTTGTTCTAATTTTTTTGGAATGTCCACAACAATGGAATCTAATTCATCCCTCACAATTTCTCCTTTTTCATTTTATAGAACCAACACAATGCTAGACATTGAAGTCATTCTTCCTTCTAGAAGATCCATCTTCTAAGCAATGAGATTCCTAAGCTCTTCCAGCCGAGTCTTGTGTGGCTCTTGTGATCTTTCGCTAAGGCCTCATGCTTCGCTTAACCATTGACAATCTTTCTACACGGCCCAATGTTTCATCCTTCATTGCTCTCTTGACCTCATTGTTTTCTTCTAGGGTCTTTATGCTGATAAGCACCTCTAGAGCTATGTAGATGTTCAAAGCACAGTATGATTTCTTTAATACTTCCTATAGCACTTGCAATAACAACCCTTCATAGGATGAAATATTTTCATCACTAAAGATTTCTCTCATTCGCGCCTCTTGTTATGAATTCCTGGTGCTGCAATGCACAAAGGTTCATCTTCATACCAAGTCCACCAATTTTCCTACATAATGTATCACCGAGGGAAACATCTATAGTACATTGGTCTCCAAGTGTGGCCTAGCTCTTATGGAATTTTCCCCAATCTCATCTGTGATGCTAATAAATACTTCATTCTTCTTTTTCACTAAGTCCCTCTTTTATGTTATGTGCGCTATCTCTACATCCTTTATCTTTAGCTCCTCACGTAAAAATCTTATTGTTGCAGCATTGTTCATGTTTGTTCTCAAAAATTTAGAAGAAACCTTCACCAATGCATTGGTGACTGCTCATCGACATGACGTGAGGCTTTACTATCATATGTCTAGGTTGGGGTGCCTTCTTTAGCCATCTTGACATGGATGACTCTTCACACACATCAAAGTCAGGATCATCCATGTGGGTATGCATTGACCATGAGATTTTCTTTCTAGTGTGAATGGTTTCCATATCTCCATCTTTTAATTCCTAGCCAAATGAATCCTTTTGTTCTTCAAAGTGCTTTGGAAATGTGTAGAGATGATTTTTCCGGTGTCCTCTGCATAGCCCATGATTGGTGCACTATGTTCCACACTCATCCTCTTTGATCTAAGACCCTTGGGAATTGTAGCTTCAAGGTTAGGAGATTTTCTTGTTACATATTGAATAGTCACATGCACGCATCTGGATGTTTCTTTCTCTCTTTCTTCTTTGTCCTTCATCTCTTCATCTTTTTTCTCTTCCTTGTTTTGTGGCTCGTCTTCTTGCTCAAGCAAGGTAGGAGATCACGCTCACTCTCCCCAATTCCTTTGCTTATTCATCCAACTTCAAATTTCTTCTTCTCTTTGGCTCAATAGTCTCCTTTTGTGGAGAGAGATGAGGTGATTTCCTTACCATTTGTGGGGTTCCAACTTGATTCCTTGTTCATCTAAATACTTTCTTAAATATGTGCTCCCCCGATTAACCTCCATATCTTCCTGTTCATCCTATCCATTAGGTGGAGTGGTCGCTATGTTGTGACTCTTCTCTATTATAGTATTACTTTCTTACGTGCTCCAAGCCTTCACTATCTTCACGCTCCTCTTCTTCATCCTCTACTTCAACAGTTTCTGTGGGCCTTTGCGCTGGTATGTTTTCCATTGTTTGCTTACCCTTTGGTGGCCTTGGGAGTGTGAATTCATTCTCCACATACTTATTGTTCTCCATCTTGGGCTTCAGCTGAAGATACACTAATGCTGCCCCTATATCTGCTACAACTAGACTTATTGGCTTAGTATTCAATACCTCCAAAATGAGCCTCTCAACATAGGCACTCCTTCCTGGATACACATACTTCTTCCTCAACATGTGGTAGTCACAATCTACCTTATCTCGTATTCAAAAATAGTCGTACGTGTTTATAAATATGTGAACAGATGTTTGGAAACACCTTACAGTGAATGCGTAAGACAATTTACACCAAGGTCTCTAGACTCCATCTCTCATTGGGAAGCACATGATGTAGAAATGCTGATATACAAAATCTGGACTTGTCTCCCCATTATAGATGGCAGGTCCTTCGGGATGCACCACTCTTCTCAAAATGCCATGTGGAGTGTAACATCTTTGACAAACCTGTTATCTTTCCTCTTTTGCATTACAAGCGTTGCCATGTGATTTTTTTGGGTAACGAGTGTTCCTTTGATTTTTGGAAATCATGCTTGCCATGGATGAGTCATTTATGCTCTTAGATTCATTGGGATGAAATGATATTGCTTGCAAAGAATCCATTTTTTCTTCTGATAGATAAGTTGTAATCTGGAAATGAAGTTTACAAACTTATCTCTTTTATTAACAAATCCTTGGATCAATTCCATTGATCCAAGGTATGTTTTAAATCTTCTTACCTAATCTGAATGGTAAAATAACATTCAGAGGTTGGAGGACATAATGGATTGAACTCTTGTATGTTTACAAATTCTTTTATTTTCTTGTAAGATCGTGTCTACATTTCGTTGTATGTTATGTTCTCGAGATCTTCTTGATTGATCTCTTCAAGATGCTAATGTCGTCAAGTGGTATGAGGCCTACTTCAGGGACTATGGAGTAAAAATAAAAATTAAGTCCTAGGCCTATGAGATCTATCCTAACGGGATTCTAAACTAACGCAAATGCACCTATCTTTATCTATGCCTATTTCATTCGGGATAACATCCTAACCTAGGTTGCATGTTCTAAATTGGGGTATGGGGTGATAACCGAAGGTGAGGCTAGGCTTATTTCTAACCTTATACGTAATACTAAAGGGATATGAGCTATGACCTAACCTAAGATGGTAATTTACCTATTGAAATATTTTTAAACCTAAGGTAAATACTTCTAAACTATCCTATGGTCATATCCTAAGCTAAGGGAATCTACCCTAAACTAATGAAATGTGGAAAGGGGACCTAAGGGTCGTATGGTAAGTGGTAAGCTTGGAGACGGTTCCTAAGCTATTATTGTGATTTGATTTTTGAATTAAATTGGGAAGCGTATTGCCAGTTTAGGCAGAAGCATGAAATTTGGTGGGAGTCTACGTGGAGACATCACTAACATTTAATGATGCATGCGTGGTTGAATTGGGTCTCACCAATTTTGATGGCGGTGGAAAAGAGAGATAGGAAATAATTTGAGAGTTAATGGCATTAATGAGCCTCATTTTTAGCGAGAAAACTCGCCTAGGAAACCATGCAGATGGATTTGTTGAGGTTGTTTGGTCATTCATCCTCTTCAATTTTTTTCTCTGCATAGAGCTATCTGGTTCTTTGAACTAGTAGTTCTATTTTCAATTTATGGCTATTTTTGAGTTCCTTGGTCTATTTTTGATTCAAGGAAAGTATATGAGGCATTGGGGAAAGAGATTTTTGGTTGTTGATCTTGCTTGGAGAATAAGAAGTGTTGTAATCTCGGTGGAAGTCTTCTTCGAATTAGCAGAAGCACTATCAGACATGATAGGCTCTATCCATTAAGATTTCTTGCTTTTCTCTAAATGCTTCATTAAAATGACTCTGCTCTCATGAGATAAATGGGTTTTTGTTTTTGTTCTGGTTATTTTCTTTCTTGTTGAAAGAATCTCTGTGCTTTTGGTTTTGGAACCCTTGCATGATAATGTTGTTTTTGGGTGTTCTCTCTGAGTGAGTTAAAATGGTGAAATGCATTTACAAATCGTGTCGAGACTTTAGTGTTTTGATTGGAATATATACTCTAGAATGTCTACTCGAAAAGAGTTTGAGTAAGTATATTTTGTCTTGAGCTTTGAACTGGAAGTCTCTTTTGAAAGTAGAATGTAAATGGGTACTTTTCTCTGATGTATCTTTGAGTTTTAAAGTTGTTTTACTCCTTCGTGATCTTTATGGGTATATGTTTCATCTCATTGATGCATCTTTGAGTTTTAAGGGGTGTTGGATTTAGGGTTTGGCAAGGTTTACATAATTAGAATCTTAATTCAAAATTAATTAAGTGTTAATGACCTCTTAGGGGTATGTACATCGTGATGAAGTAGTTCTCAGATGTTGGCACACACCAATTGTAGAATTGTACCTTCGTGAAGACTAAGGTCTTCATGAGGATACAATGTTGCAGTTGACATGTTGTAACACCTTTCCACATTAGTTCATCTAGATCTACACACATCTAGACTTGAACTTAGTTTCTCTCTAGGCCAAGCTAGCAGTATGAATTGGAATAGGAAGTAGCTTTCTATGACTTAGGGTACCTAGGCACATTCGATCGACTTAGGTCGGTTGAGTATGCCCATATACCCTAAGTCATCGTGAGCATCTCCCTATAAAAATTATGTCACTAACTTGGGTTAGGGTCAAACCTTGGGCAAGTGGACTGACAGAAGTCAGTGAAGACCATTCTAGATAATAGAAGAGTGAGGTGAAGGATGTATTTTGATTTGATGAATATGCCATCTATAAAAGTATTCAATACCTAAAGAAAAACATGAGAGATTGTGTAGAGATAGAGTCATGCAATAAGAGATCGGTAAATCACCATCATTTACAACTACATATGGTTATCTCACATTATGAGATTGATTGGTGTGGAATGTGTGTTCTAAACTATATTTTATTTAGAACAGAGAACATTGTGTAATTTTCCCCCTTGTTTCTAAAGTCTTAAAATGAGAATGTTACATCTTGGTATCAAAGCTGAAGGTTACAGATCTTGGACCTATTGTGTCCATAATATGATAAAACTTAAATTTTCTTGTTAATGTAAAATGGTTAGAACAAGAGGAAATGTTGCAAATAATCCTCCCCTGAAGAAGAGGCAAAACCACCCGTAAATGCTATGAGATCCTTCATCGCCTTGTTTTACACAAGAGATTGTTTGGCTGTGCTTGAACAACAATAATGGGAAATGAGGAGGAAGAAGATGCTAGTAATAAGAATCAGCCACCTCTTGAGGACAACACTAATTTGGGTGTTGATAATAATAATGTGAACATGCCCGATCGGTCGAGAAAAAAAAAAGGCTAGGCTAATAGCTGAACTCACTAATGATATAAAAAGGATAAGTCCACCTAAATTTGATGGCACCACATTAGGAGATGGAGCTGAGAATTGGCTCAATAAATGGAGAATTAATTTGCAATAAGGAACTTCTTGGAAGAAACAAAGGAAATCTGGGGAGCATATCAGCTTTCCCATAAAGCATCTTCATGGTGGGACAACCTTAAGGCTGATTTGAATATTGATGAAACTAATATCACTTGGGATCAATTTAAAGGTTACTTTAGGCAAAGTTAGATGTCACAACTTTATTATGATAAGAAAATGACTGAATTTCAGAACTTAGCGCAAGGAAAGCTAATTGTAACTGAGTATTGGGAGTGGTTTACTAAACTTCTTAAGTATGTACCTTAGTATCAAACTGACAAGAAGTTCAAGATACAAAAATTCATCATGGCATTAAATCCCATTAGAGGAGGAGAGGTAGATGTTCACAACCCAACCACTATGGAAGGGGTTGTTGAAAAGCCATAAAGGCAGAACAAAAATTAAAGGCAATTTCTGCTCATAAGGAGGAAGTAAGGAAGAAAGTTCCCAACTCCTCTTCATCATCTCTTGCACCTAAGAAAGGACCATGGAAGAAGTTTGGTATGAAAAGTAAGTTTTTAGCTGATAATAATAAGAAAACAACAACAAATAAGTCTATTAGAAATCCACGAAACAACTTTGTCAAGAATAATAATAACGGACAAAAGTCCTATGGAGGTCAGAATGATAACTTTAAGGCTGGAAATAAATATGAGCCTAAAAAGGGACATGTAGGAGGCTGTTATAACTATGGAAAGGATCATTACACAAACCAATTTCCTTTGAAAAAGGATGATCGTAATCAACAACACAAGATACACGCTGCAGATGGTGACAAATAGGATAAAAAAATAAGTCACACTCATAGAAGTTCGGGTAAGTTAGTTGGGATACTCAGAACTATTATTTTGATACAGGAGCTACAAAATGTTTTATTTCTAGTAAATTAACATCGAAACTAAAAAGAAAAGATAGAAAAATGGATAAAACATGGACTGTACATTATGGAAACAATGTTGTTCATACAGTTAGTATGTGTATTTTTGGGGCAGTCCTTGACTTACCTAGTTTTTCCACCGAAGTTGATCTTTATGTTTCTCCTTTGGGGTCTTATGATGTAATCATAGGTGTTAATTGGTTAGCTGAGCATAAAGCAAAAGTGGACTATTTTGAAAAACATATTAGTTGTTTAGATGACCGTCAGTAAAAAAAAACATAGATTCGTGGTGTGAAATGTGAGAGTTCAGTTAGGATATTAGCTATGCAACTTACAAAAGCCAATAATAAAGGTTGTACCTTATATGTAGTAAAAATTTCTGAATCACCGAGGAAAACAACAATTTCATGGAACAATATCCGCTATTACAAAACTACAAAGTGATGTGTTTACATAAGAGCTACGGGTCTTCCACCCAAAAGAGAATTTGATTTTACAATTGAAATCAAGCACTGAATCGAGCCTATTTCTAAGGCACCATACCAAATGACTACTATTGAATTGGTAGAGCTTAAGGCACAGCTTGTAAGAAATTTTGTCTAAGGGTTTGATTAGAATGAGTGTTTCACCTTGGGGAGCATTGGTAATTTTTGTAAAAAGAAGGATGGAACACTTAGATTGTGCATTGATTATAGAATGTTAAACAAAGAAACAATCAAGAAAAGATATCCAATCCTTAGAATTAATGATCTATTTGATCATATGTGTGGAGCATCGGTATATTCTAAGATAGATCTTTGATCCGGATATCATCAATTATGGATTAAGGATGTAGTCATTTTTACCCCTTTCACAAAAGAAAGGAACCCCATGCGCATCAACCTATAACCAAGCGGATGCTAGGTGCTCACCGAGGCACGTGCGCGAGTGCCGAGTCTCTCTTTATGTGAGTTTAGTGGGAAAAATCATCATCAATGAGTTTTGCTAAAGAGATTTAAAAGAAGTTAAGACATAAAAGAACCATAGAGCTTAGAATGGCCTCTAGATCCTTGTAGTCATTCCGCATGTAAAGTACTTAATAGATTATATAACTTGTATCATAATAGAAGGAAGTATACAAGCATCCATACTTAGCATAAACATAAATGAAAGAGAACCTATGAGAAAGATGTATGCATCAAAATCATTGATATTCATATTCATATAACTTGGTAACCTCATTACATCTATGGAGCCATTACAAAATGTCATAGAGAAGTGCATCAGCAATCATGCCTTATAATCTGGAATAATGTAGCTAGGCTACCAAAATAAAAATTACAATCCCCATACCCATTATACATTCTTTCCAAAATATCATTACTCACTAATGAGTTCTTGCAGTATTTGCAGAGCTCCGCCCTCTTCTAGTTCTCTCTTTGTTAACTCTGCAGTGCTTGTATTTATAGCCTTTAGGGCTGCCAACTCATCATCCAACACCCTCATATCTGATGCCAAGTGTCTAAATGTGGTCCTCCATGCGAGCATGCTCCTCTAGGCTCGATCTTTCCACTTTTTACCATGATGTGCTTCTAGAAGCTTCTACCATAGGCATGCTCCTTCCTAGGCCAACTTGTCACCAAGTGGCACCTTATCTACTCCGTATGTGCAACAGGTCATTCTTTTCACATGTTATACCCCGAATGCCCAATTTGGCTAAGCCTTGAACCCTTGGTTCTGTCCACGTGTATGCCATGCCCGCCACGGATTCCTTAAACCCTTTTCTTAAACCCCTCTCTATGTGCCTTATCCTTGCACACCTTTCTTCAATCGGGACCTTATGCACCTACGCGCATTTTGTACTTGGCCAACATTCTAGGGGCCCAACATCACCCCACACTACACCTGTTATCCATCCACGGGAAAAATTCTTTTAGTGAAAGAAAGAATATAATAGGATTACGCCTAAGAAAAGAATAAAGGGATTAAAGAATGGGGAAAGAAGAAAGAATGGGAGTGTGAAGGAATCACTATAGCATGCTAGGAAAATCTTTTTGAAAGTCGGCCTCCAACTTGTTCCAAGCATTAACTTCATCCTACGCTCTTTGACGAGGTCACCGACCAAAGTGTTCACCTCCTCAAAATTTATTCCATCTCCTCTATGCTCATAGTATTAGTGATCTTCTCCAACTCTTTACATATATCCTTCAGCGTGTCCATTCTCTGTGTAATACATGGATATAGTTCCTTCAACTGATTTTTGATTGAACCCCTTAAGGTTTCAATGGCTTCAAATTTCTTATCGACCTTGGCAAGGATTTTTTCCCTTTCTGCATTGTATTTCCTTGTTCTTCTCTTGGACCTCTTTGAGTTCCGCTTCATGAGTGAAGACCAAGGCACCTACCACTTTGTCCATGTCTGCGTGCAATTATGACGTGGCATCAATAATTCGGAAGTAGCCCTTACATCAGAAATGACCTTTCTATATTCCGTAATGAGCACTACGATCTTAAACTTATCTTCCTTCTCTAGGCATGCAACCACTTCTTCTACAGACTCCAAGGCTAGTGGTTGTCTTTCCATGGTGAGGACCCTTGTTAAATCCTCTAGGCATCCCAAGGAAGATCCATACTTCTACATGGGTGATGCTAGGTCTAGATGCTTCAATACTATAGCATTATTTATAGCCTCCACCTTAGCCTTCTCATCCTTCAACTCACACTGCCACTGAGCGCTGATCAACTTCTCCTAGCTTAGCTCCTTTGTTATTGTAGCTAGCTCTCCCTCTTTCTTCTTGGCTCCCCTCCGATCTCCGATTCTATCATTTTTCCTATAGGTTCTAGCCTCGATCTCAATGTAGACCTTGTTGAGTGCATTGCATAGTTGTTCATCCGAGAGCTCCTGGTATGCACAATTGGGTTATCTTCTCTAGGTCATGGAAATGTTATTATTGCCTATGGCTTACCTCAAATACGGCTCATCAAGGTGGGACTCAATTACCCATGAGAGCATCTTCCTTGTCCATGGGTATGTAGCCTCCTTGTCAAAAGATGACATTGCTACAAGATCCTCTCGCTAGAATTGTACTTTGGAACCGCTGCGTGAAATACTTTCTTAGGTTCATCAATATAAACCATCTCAACCTATCCCCCTCTGCATGCCTTCCTCCTATGCATGTACCCTTAGGTATACTTACGGTCAAAATGTGGCATTCCTCTTTTTGCACTCTCCTCCCTCTCCTTTTTCAACACTAGCTCAGCGTTGTGTTCCACTTTGTCCTCCACCAAGATCTTAATGTTCTTGGTCTCTTCTCCTTCTACCACCTGGGTTGTCTATTCTGCGTAGAGCTTGGAGCCTCTTTCTTCTACGTGCTAGCCTCCTCTCTTTTTCCATGTCCTAGGTGCCTTCTCCTACTTGGCTATCCTTGCACCACATAAAAAGGAACCCTTGTTCTTCTTCTCCACCTTCCTCCTCTGAATCATGTACATTGAAGACAGGTGGCCCTTGATCTTTCCCGGGGTCCTCTTCCCCACTAACTTCTTCTTCACTATCATATTTCTCTCCTATGTACTTTTCTAAATTCCCAACTTCTTCCGAGGTGGTCTCCTCTTCTACCCTTTGCTTCTTCCTAACTGGGGATTCCGGTGTAGGTGACTCTGTTTCTTCTTCTTGATGACTCCTTATCTGACGGATTTTCTGGCTCTGGAGTCTTCTCTCTGATTATGGGATTCTTCTTGCATGCATACATACTAGTCCTGGCGCTTGTCCTGGGGAACCTATTACCTATGTGTCTACCACACTCTAGTTCTTTTTCCTCCCGTTTGGAGTGCGGGTCTCTTCCTACAGCTTGGATCTTGAGGTATAGACACCTCATTCTCCAGATATGTGCACTTCTCTCGAATTGGATCTAATGGAGATGTACACACGTGCCGCGAGATCCATCCGCAATGGGAAGAGTCATTGGCCTTGTCATTTGTACTTCATGTGACATGTACCACTCCATGTACGCATGCTTGTCCAGGGTAGACCAACCCTTTCCACAATTCTCTATGGTCCTGGTCTAGATTTCCAAGGTCCAGCTTAAACTTCTTAGACTCCTTGAACTTGTTTACTCCCACTTGGAAGTATTAAGTTGTGAAGGAAAAGGGAGATTACACCATGTGATCCATGTCTCATCTATCAATTTGAATCTACCTAGGTAGAAATGTTGGTACATAGAAAATTCTACTTCTCCCTAGTGGCCACTAGCAGTTGTTTGGGAATTCTCCATTCTACCCCGAACACGTTCCTTAGGCATGCATACCACTTTTCCAAGCGCCTAGTGCACTGTTGTCATAGTTTCACAATCGTATTTCTCAAACCTCTTTGTGGGCAGGGGTCTTTAGCAGGGTACTCCCGCACAAACTTATCTGATGCATCCGGTACCCGATCTCCAAAAACACAATGGTTAACAAGACATTGCAAAAAGGATCCTATCACCTTCCTTCGCAGTGAATTTTGAAAATATCATCCGAGATGAATGCAGACAAGTTGTAGATGGTGCCCTCTAAAATTTTCCTACAAAAATTCAACCATGGCTTATTGACCTGGGTCCATCTCTCTTGGCCATTTAATTTTGACACCAGGTGTGCAGCCATCTTCATTACTAGATCCTTAATGTCTGCGACATCATAATACCTTGACCCCTTCTTGTATGCATAAGTGGTGATAGTTTCCTTAATCACTTCTTTGTCAAGTAAAATCATCCTTCAAACTATCTCCTTCATAGATGAGGCCTATGAAATTTGAAATGAACCGAGGGTTATGCATATCTTTCACCCTATGAATTGGAAGTAGTCCTCATGCACGCGCGACATCATCCATTGATATAAGCACTCGGTGTTTCTGAAGTAGGAAACTCAAAGAGTTGTAATATCCATTCCTTCTCCAACTTAACCTTCACGTCATCATGATAAATGGTAAAACCTTCCGGTATCATTTTTTTGTTGGGTGCACTAACTCAATGCCATCTCCTTCTTGATTGTGTTTGTTCGATGATTGTAGTCATTCACGAGACATGTTCCTAATATGGGAATCCCACTCCTTCCCTAAAAACACTCCATCGCATGTACTACATTTCTGCATAGCAATCTTCATTTGTGTGTGCTTTAGTTTCTTATTGCTTTCCCTTGTCCTCTCCCTTGCCCTTCTTAGGTGTGTTAACTAGTTTCTTGGGTACCATTATCTAGGTCTTCTTAACACTTCATTCACTCGTGTTACTCTATTTTTCGCTATCTCCAACCTTACATCTTGACTTGTGAAGAAAATTTCTTAACCCCGTGCCCTAGTTCTTCAAACCCTAATTGGGATAATCCCTTCACAAGACGGCGCCTTCTCACACTTCTCATATGCCCATGAAATCCCTTCCTCCTGGTTCACAAATCTGAACTAGTTACTCACACTTTAATCTCTTCAAATGTTTCTTCACATGGATCAATTTTTTTGGAAGCCCTAGTTTGCAAAGGTGTAAAAGTGATTCTTTCTCCTTTATGCAAGTGAATAATGAAGTGCCTCAACCCCTTTATTTATAGTTTTCCTTTTTAAGCATTAAGTGATACTTCACCTACCACTGTTTGTACTTTTTACATTTAATGTGGATTTCTCAAACGAAGCCTAACTTTAGCGCTTTACCTCACGCACCCCAACCTTCACAGATAATCCTCCAACCTTTTGTGTGCAACCAATGCAACATGACAAGAGACTTTTGACGTGCATAACCAACACCGAAGGCATTTCTTATGTCCTAATTTTTTCTCTCACCTACTGGTGTTACTTAATGTGATTTATCCTCCTTTTTATGTGGGATCTAAAAGTAGCTTTATCTTGACACCGTAACCATCCTTTTTCCATATTTTCTTTTCATACACCTCTTTCAACATGGCCATTTAAGCGGGATTTTTAACACAAACTTTCTTTAACCATGTGCTCCTTCACATCACCGCACCCTAAACTAAAATGATGCTCTTTCCTCCGTGCATTCACATTCTCAAAAAGTATTAATAAGGTTACAGAGCACACCCAAGGCGCAAAACAAAACAACAATGTGAAAGGGAAACATAAGAAAATAAATGCATAAAGGAAATTCTAAACTAACTAGAAAAACTACCTTATTCACAAACACCAAGAAGACTTATTTATAGTAGGACTTCAACCTACTCCTATTGAGTGTCAAAGAAATTTTTTCTACACAACACTTGAATCGACACACACCGAATCAAGGATGTAAGAGATTGTGTAGGGACCACCAATGGACTTTCAACTTCCCAAGATGGCGTAGAAACTTAGAATCATATAGTAAGACAATTTTCCCAACCTCAAAATTCATGTTTTGATGTGGCGATCATGCCAAGCTTTCTGATTTACTTTCTCTATTGTTTGGATCCACCTGGTGAGTGATCATCTCTCATCTAGCTTCATTAACTCATCAATTCTATCTTCCAAAGTTGCTTGCTCATTAGCCAACCCTTTGTATGCACTATTCACGAGAGAAGGTAACATGAATTCAATCTGGAAGAATAGCTTCCATGCCAAACACCAATTGATACGGTGTGGCTTTGTTCACCTTTTGTAAGTTTTTCGTAAGCTCATAATAGTGTTGATACATTGTCATCCTGAGTCTTATCTTTCGACATCAAAAATTTGGTCTAGGTATGACTCAATATTTTTTTGAATGCTTCCATGGTTCCATTTTCTTGTGGGTGATAGGGTGTAGTCTTGTGATGAGCCACCATGAACTCTACTAATGTGAGGATCCTCATGGTCTTATTTAGGAAATGCATACCCCTATCACCGGTTAAACTCAATGGGCATCCATACCTCGTGATAATGTTCTCCACAAGAAATCTTGCCACTATGGCTATTGTGCATAATCTTTAGTGGGGCTGCCTTTGCCCACATTATCAAATAGTCCATGCAAGTGATGACATAGCATGACCGAGTCCTACATGCCACCGGTGAAATAGGGCCTACAAAGTCTATTACCCACTTTTCAAAAGGTTCCAAGCGCTAGGTATCGGAGTAAAGGCATTTCATCTCTCTTTCTTGGTTTGTCAATGCACCGTGACAATGGTCACACGCTTTACAATAGTCTTTATAATCTTTGACAGGGTCTCCCACCATAATCCTGCCATTAATATCTTACGCACGGTGGCATCACCTACATAATTCCCACCCGCACTTCCTCTATGTGCTTCCTCCATGATGGCAAGGTGCTCATGCTCTAGTACACACACCGTGCAACACTTCATCATGTCCCAACTTGTATAAGTCTCCACTCGATCAACATGCGAGGGGCATGACATGTATGACTAGCTGCTTCTTCTCTAATGCCTTCATTCCTTCCGACGCCACACCTTCCTTTAAAAATACTGCAATCTACTCCAAATTCGAGGGCACACACCACAACCTAAGCGATTACGTGTCTAGAATTGTCTCCTCAATACTCGCACATCCCCCGAATCAATTCTTGACATATGATCAAGCCCACAATTACTCTTCCTAGGCTTCACTACTACCATGAACTCAAACTCTTGAAATAACAATACCCACCGACATATGTGCCCTTGAATAATGGGCCATAGCCAAATACTTTAATGCCATGTGGTTGGTGTAAAATACAAAGGGTGTTGCTAGTAGGTACTGTCTGAATTTGAAAAGTGCATAGATCATTGACAATGTTTTGTGCTCAGTCATGGTGTAATTCTACTCTACTGGTGTCAAATTCCTACTTGCAAAACATAGAGGATGATAAAAAATTCCTTCACCCGCACTTTGTGTAAGCACTTTGCTCAATGGTAGTTCCTAAGGCATCTACATGGACATGGAAGGGCTTGTCCCAAGAGGGAAAATGTAATATAGGCATGGTGACAAGCCTATCCTTTAATGTGTCAAATGCCTTATGTTACACCTCTCCCAATGGAAGGCACTTTTATGTCTGAGCAATTCTTCTAAAGGCGTGGCGATCTTGGCATACCCTTTGATGAATTTCCTGTAATAACCTGTATGCCCAAGGAATCCACGCACTACGCACTCTGGCTAGTAGGCTCCCCTAACCCCACAATAACTACAACTTTAGTGGGATCTACCAACAAGCCCTCCTTACATATGATATGCCCCAATAAAGTCCCAAAGGGTGTAGCAAATACACACTTCTTAATATTGAGGGATATCCTCAACTACCTACACCTCTCAAACATTAACCTCAGATTGTCACAATGGTCTTTACTAGACCATACACTATCCAATCATCCAAATAGACCTAAAGAAACTTATGGATGAAGTCCTGGAATGCTTGCACCACTATGCATGAAAAAATAGTAGGCACATTCTTCAACCCAAAGGGCATGACCATGTATGCAAAAATTCCCCACTCAGTGGCAAAAGTTGTCTTCTCCTGGTCTTCCTTTGTAATCCAGACTTGGTGGTACCCCGAAAATCCATCCATAAAGGAATAGATTTCACACCCAGTGAATCCTTCCAAAATTTCTTCAGTGAAGGGGGTTGGAAAAGGATCAATGACACAAACTACGTTCAGCTCCCTATAATCCACGCAGATCCTAATCCACCCATCCTTCTTGATGCTAATTACCATCGGAATTATCCATTCTGATTCTTCCACTACTTAAATGATCCCATAAGCTATCATTTTGTCTATCTCCTCCTTAACCTTCACATGAAAATTGGGATTCATTCGGTAGAGGCCTCTTCCGACCATGTGCACACCATCGTTCAGCCTTATCTTCATCTCCCCAAGGAATGGTGAATGCCTTTGAGCTCATGGTACCGCGTGGGAATAAATCCTCAAATTCACTTGCACGGATAAATGATCTTAGAGACTTCCTTCTCCAACCAATAATCTCAATAATAGCTTCCTTAGGTTCTTCTCTTGAAACAATGTTAACCTTCTTTGTCTTTAAGGGCTCATTGCAGCGTGTATGCAAGTATCATGACGGCATCCACTACTCTGTGTGTCCCCTGCGAGAATGGATAACATCTAAGCTTTCTACTTCCTCCCCATCAATCATATACACCAACTTCCCTTTCTCCTTTTCGAACATGCACGATCAAGTTGTATCTCTTTGTTTTCTCTACCTCCTCTTCAAAATGCACTTTCAAACTTGGTCCACCTAGCAACTCCAATAGCCTATCTTCCACCATGACACTATCCCCCATGGTAAGGTGCTTGACACCCTACAAGGCCTTATCAATTGATGGCTTGGTACTCGATACTCAAAGGTTTGAATGAGGTTAGCCACTAGCTCTTTCCACCCCTCGTTTCGCGGTGTGTCTCTCGAATGTATGTACCATGCACGCACATAACCCTCAAGTGCATAATACAACTTTTTGCACCTAGAGGGATGGTGGAAAAGCTTCCATGCCTTCTCTCCAGATCCTCTCACACTCCTAGATATGGAAAGAGTCGGCTTCTTCCCATGGTAGTCCTTGATGGCGATAGGCATGTTGCTTTTAGAAAATCGGAAGAGAGAGGAATTCTTACCTCGCACCATTCCAAAAGGCTTTCCTAATGTGTAGCCCACCACCGTGCCACTGTGCCAAGTAGGAAATAGCTTAACATCCCTCTCCATTTCTTATCCTTCTTCCACCGAGCTTCTATCTCTTATAGAAAGATCTCGTGGAAGGCTTCTCCGAATACTTAGGCAGTTCCTTCCCTCCTAGGTGCGAGAATGTGCACACCTTTGTTACCTTGGTCACCGAACCTCTCAACTACCATCCAATCAATTCATAAGTTCCATGTGCCCAATTTTCACATGCTAGATTGGTGGTATCACTTACTGACTAAGCATCCTCAAACTAGATAACTCGTCGTCAGGTAAGATGGATTATCTTTGGGTCCCGATTGAGCGCACATATATCCTGTCGGCCCGAACTTCTCCCAAAGGTTCAAGTATAGGGCATCGATTTCCCATCGAGTAAGGGTATCATGACCTACTCCTCCTTATTTTCAAAGCTGATGTACCCTTTGTTGAACCGAAGGTCTACATTGTTCTTGTAACACCATGGGTTCCCAAGTAGTGCTAGGAAATTGTCTGCCTCGGTGAGCGCCAAGACTTTGAAGTCCCGAAAACTTAGCTCCTGGATAGTGATAACTACATCCTTTAAGACACCGATGGGCATTACCTTTGTCTTTTTTTCCATATATAACACATTCAAAGATGGTTGTAATGCAGGTCTTCCCATTTGATGCCATGCATCCAAAGTTAGAACATTGACCTCTCTGCACCAGTTGTCAATGAGGATATTACAAAGGATCCCTCCTTTAAGATACCGATGGGCATTGCCTTTTTCTTGTTTTCCATATACAACACATTAGAAGATGGATGTAATGTAGGTCTTCCCATTTGATGCCATGCATCCAAAGTTAGAACATTGACCTCCGCACTAGTGTCAATGAGGATATTACTAAGGAGCCATCCATCTACAACTACATTCAATGTGATCTCCTTGTCATAGTCAAGGCTATGAGGGGGAAGGTTTATGTGCAAGACCTTCCTCTCATGCTCTTCTCCGGTGCATGGTACCTTCTCTCTCAACCATGATCCTAGAAAAGGAATAATATTCTCTTGCCTTAGCATTTTACACACTTCCTTGACCTCATATAGGTCATCCTTTTCGTGCCTGACTCTCCTTCCTTGTTCCTCCCTCCTGCATCGCTCCTTTTGACACTAGATTTCTCCTTGTAAAATTCGAATGACATCCATGGTGTCTTGATATACCTCCTTTTGATGCGCAGGTCCGGTACTTTCCATGAACTACTTCCTCTCCCTTGAAACCGTGGTCTTCTCGCCTTGGTATCTCTTTTACGCAGTGGCTTTTTCCCTTATTGTTACAAGACAGGATCCAAACCTACATCTCATGTTACCCATGGAATCCACTATGTGTCTACCTTCTTAATACTAACCATTGCGGTGTCCTTGCCTTTTCGATGCTACGATTCATGTGCTCAAACAATTTATGGCACTCCTCATACTTATGCTTCTTTTTTCACCATGAGCACTACAACAGTCCAGTACACTCTCGTTTGTAATGCTCCATGACTCCACAATTGAAATAGGTTCCACACGAGAACTCACTCCTTCCTCCTCCGTAGTTACCAAAACCATGAAATCCTCCACAAAAACCCTTTCCGCACATGCCTCCATCTCGTGTGCTCGTAACGGAAATCATCACCCTTGGAAGTACTGGAAATGCTAGTTTGGTGTACCCCATGATCAATGGCCTCAAGAATCTGATCAATGAGCCTACATTCCTTAGTATCATGGTTTGTAGAGGTGCAAATTTTACAAGAATAAGACACATTCTTCTCGGATTGTGCGTTGTAGTAACGGGCATCTACTTACATCATGGTTCACATGACAAATTTCACCTGTCTACCGCCACGATGCGTACTATCCTCCGAGGGAAATTATCCTTAAAATTTCCTTCCACCTCATAACTGTCGGCACCATAAACCACTACGAGTCTCATGGGATGAGTTTGCAGAAATTTTTTCTAGCTATTTAGCCATAACAACAATTTGAGCCTCCAGAATGGGCTAACACTAGTATCAACACTACCTAACTACCTCGGTGCAGAGTAGCTTCTAATACCTCGTAAGGGTCTATAAAAGTTTTATGAGATAAGGCCCTTCTAAAAGGTGTGATAAATCCTCTAATAAACCACCGAGAATGTGTGAAGGGTGAATATCATATGATAATTTAGACAAGAGAGTTTTAAAGCACACATCATACTCCCGCACACTCTCTCGCCATTCTTGTTGAATATCCTTCAAGGCATTGATGCTCTTTTGTTCAAACTCGGGATGTGGAATTCTATCGAGAATGTGTTCTTTAGAGAAGTATAATCCACCACTGTTTGATGAGGGTCATATTTCCTATACCAGTTATGCATGTGCCCTCGTAACGTGGTTACAAACCGACTATACTCTGTGGTTGTGATACCATTTGCATGCCATAGTAGAGTTCAATCTTGTGAACATGTTCCACAACATCCTCAATACCTCTATAATCGAGAAAATGTTGAGACATTTCAAAGAAAAATTGGGGGTGGTTCAGCCCGAATCCTCCGAGCCGAGCCTTGGTTTCTACCTTTGTTTCCTCCACCACCTAATCCACTAGGTCTACTAGGTCTTATGCCTCCTGAACCAACAAATCCACTAGACCCACCAGCTCCTATTCCTCTTGAATCACCAGATCCAACGTGTCCACTGTGTCCTATTCCTCCTGACCCCCAGATCCACTAGATCCCTAGTGGTCATGCCAAGGGTCCCCATAGTTCCACTGAATTGCATGCCTATGGTCTACGACAATGCCCCACTACCAATAGTATACCCCATGCCACTCCCAGATGTGAGACCAAAATATTACATGTCTATACCTTGCCCAAAAATTCCTCCTAACACTGGGTTGGTGTTTGCAGCCATAGAAGGCCCAAACGAGAAATTATATCTCCTAGGTGTAGACCAATCACTTCTAATATAACCAACTAGACTAGCAATATTTTCCCGATATAGAAAACCAAGTGCCTAGGGTTTGGTCACTAGGTGGGCTTAGATGCACGCCAATGGTTCTTCTCTCTCCGCATGACAAACTCTCATCAAAAGCCGAAGGGGTCTCTCTTATGCGCTTGCCAAGATGGGGTCACACATATCACTCAGTTCCATGTCTCTCGCATGAACCTTAAATCCTTCTCGTAACGTCGCCTTCATACATCCATCACACATGTAACCTCGTGTTTTCTAGTAATCTCCTTTCATGCTCTTCACCATACTTGAGTCATATCTCCTCCCTTTCGTTCTCCGTCGCAACATCTGTCATCTTCCTCCACCCCTAGCTTCCTCACCTAGTGCTTAGAATGGTTTAGCTGACCATTGGGAATGAGTTTAAACTCATGGTAACCATGAAGATCTTCATAGCTAGAGGGACAACACATAGAAATGATCCTCTCGGCTCCCATAGAAACTCAAACTCAACAACCTTTGGAAAAATATGTGGAAATGGCGTACTCTAGAGTGTAGCTAGCTAGTACTCCTTTCCACCAATGATCCATAACATGGGTCCATGTCAGATATACATCATGTAGCATCTAGTATTCTTCTTAGGTCCACACACACGATCCATAATGCCAACTTGATCTAGATGCATAGGTCGAGAGCCATTCATCAGGCGGCCCACTAGGGAAGCAAGTAGAATTTTTTTCATACAGATCATGGTAGAGGTTCTCTTCTACCCATCTATGTGCATCAAACTCAGGTCTAGTGTTGAATCTCTAAGAAAATTCATCCTTTGTGCTCTTGAACCATGATTCAACACTTTCCAAAGTTAACCGCTCTATCATTACTCACTACATAGATCATGATGTATGTTATTTCCCACTACAACTTAAAAGAGGTCCCAAAGAACGGAACCAAGATGTAGTCATTTTTACCCCTATCACAAAAGAAAGGAACCCCATGCATGCCAGCCTATCACCTAGCCAAAGTTGGGTGCTAACCCGAGGCATGCATAGGTTCCGAGTGTAACACCCTTGACAATTGTTATTTTCCTTTGCATTTCAAGTCTTGACATGTGATTTTCCTTATAAAGATATAATCTTTTGATTGTTGGAGATCATGCTTGATATGGACAAATCATTTTTGTTCTTAAGATCCTTTGACTAAATTAGAATGGCTTCCTTGAATCCATTTTTCACTTCTTATAGGTGAGTTACAATCTAGTTTAAGAGTTGTAAACTTATCTATTAATTTGACTCATCCTTGGATCAATTTCAGTGATCCAAGGAATGTTTTAAATCTACTCTGTTGAATGAATGGTAAATTGACATTCCATGAATTAAGAGACATATTGAATGAACTTTGTTGTTACAAGTTCTTTGATTTTTGTGTGAACATATTTCCATTCAGTTGTATGTTGTGCTTGGGTCCTTGGAGATCGATCATGGCAGGACATTGTTGATGAACACAAAAATACAGCTTGTTCATGGCCTAGGAAGGATTTGGGATCCTAAAAAGGGCTATCCTACGAGAATCCTAAGCTAGGTAAGAATATTTGCTACCTAAGCTATGTCACTTAATAGAATTCTTATTCTAACCTAATGCCTAAAACTATTATGTTGTGAATTAATCTAACCTATTTGGAAACTACCTAAGGCTATGTGTTAAGACCTATGGTGGAAATTTGTTGTTAGGGTTATATCCTAAGGTATGTATTATAAACTACCTAAGATCTAACCTAAGCAATTTGATCTATCCTAAAATAATGGGTATGAAAGGAAAATTAGGTGGTTCATGCATTAAGGGTGACGGTTCCTATGGCATTTATGTTATTGATAAGGTTTTTAATGCATAGGGTACTACCAGTTTTGGCAGGGGCTAGTGACTTGGCGGAGGCTTATGTGGAAGTATCACTAAAATGGAATTTCATGTTAATTTTGATTTGGTAATCGCCTAGACTTGGAAGGTGGTGGCAAGGAAGGATAGGTAGGAAAATTGGAATTAATGAAACTTATTGTTTTCAGTTTTCATGCACAAACCGTCTCCCGGAAGGCATGCAAGTGGGTTTGTTTGGGGTTGTTTCACCTTGCATGTTCCATGATTTTTCTCTGCATGATCTCTCCGGTTTTTGAACCAGAGATTAAACTACACTTAATGGCTATTTTTGAAGTCTTAGACCTATTTTCGGTTCGTAGGATGTATAAGAGACAATTTGGAACAAGAATATGGTTGTTTGATCTTTCGTGGAGAAGAGGAGAAGTTGTGAGCTTGATTTAGAGGTCTCCTTATATTTGAAAAAAACATTATCGGGCATGATAGGCTCTAATATTTAAGATCTCTTGCTTTCTTCTAAATGTTTCATTAAAATGATTCTACTCTTTTGAGATTTTGGGCTTGCATGTTTTATCTAGTTACTTGTTTGCTTGGGTTTTACAATCTCTATTATCTTGGATATGAATCCATGGAAAAAATAACGTTGGTTTTGAAACTGTCTTTGTGATAGTTTAATAGTGATACATGCATGTGAAAGCTTGTATTAGTAGCTTTGTTTTCCATTTCTAAAATTTGTATTCGAGGTTGTTGTGTTGGAACTGACCTTCGTTGCATTATGTGGATTCTGAACTATATGGGAACCTTGAGTTCCGTCTGATCTTGTTGGAGTTTGTGTTTTGCTTGAGCTTGTAATCGAGCTTGTATTTGGTTTGGATCTTGTTCTTGGTTTCGTGTTTGATGAAAGCTGGTGATGGAGGTTCTTGATGCTCTGACCTGTGTTTGGGAATCTTGGGTAACTCGGGACTGTTGTTGAAGCCCGTATGTGGCTCTGTACCCGTGTTTTATTCTTGTGAAAATATGGACTATTAATGGAGGTTCGTGTTTTACACAGTACTCATATTTTGTTACTTGTATAGTTCTAAACTCTTGTTGAAGCTCGTGTTTTGTTTTGAGTTGGTATTAGGACTTCTTGTTTAAAATATAAACTGGAATGGGAACTTTGTGTTTCCCTGAACCTGTGATTAGAGACTTGTGTAGCCCTGAAATTTTGTTGAAACTTTGTGTTCGACTCTGTTCGGGTATTTTGAGTTGGGTTTTACTTGTATTAAAAGTTTAAAACTTATAACTCTTTTGTTGAACTATTTCTCAAAGAAAACTGGGAGAATAGTTGGCTGAGTTGTTGGGTAAACTCTTGAGATCTTAACTGAAAACATCTTTGTTTGATGAATGGATTTGGTAATTCCTTTTTAGAACTGTTTCATCTTTTCTGAGATGGAAATGGCGTTTTATCGGGGTATTATTTTCCCCTCTATTTTGTGGAAACCCACGTCTTCAGTTATTTTTAAATAAGCTCTGGGTTTCATTTAAAAGAAGAGTTTATTACTTTAGTGCTATGAATTGTTATCATGGGATTACTTTGTCTATGTTCAGATTGTTTTTGTATTTAGTGCTTATTGAATCGAGAACTAATTACTCTTTTGTAATGCAATATTGAAACCTGACAATGGGATTTCAGTCTTGAGTTCATTGATACTCTGAACATGTTTAGCTTACTGATCGGTTTGTTTTCTATTTCTTGTTGGATATAGTAAATAAACCTTGTATCTTTTTAAAAGAAAGGAATGTGAATCCTTTGGAACAGAATGTTGTTTTTAGGACTGTTATGCGTATTTCATTATGAGATTGGAATTGAAACTCATGTTTATTGAAGGTAAAGAATTGTAAGGAAAATGGCAGTGTGCTTTCTTCTTACTGTGAGTCGATTTTTTTCTCTCTCTTGGGAACTAGCTTATGAATTTCTATGTTTGAATTAAAAGTAAAAATTCATTTGTTAGTACAATAAAATGAATTATTGATTGGATCATTTTCTAATTAAGATCCCTTTCTTTCTATTGCTGGGATAAGTTCATTGGTTGAACTTTTTCTGTTTTGATTCTCTTATGAAATGGAGATTTCTTTATGAGTTGTTTGGTCTTCCTTGTTCAAATCATTTGTAGAAATGATGTAGGAAGAGATTAGATTATTCAATTTTATTGAACTAAAAATGTAAGCTTGTTTGGCAGACTATTTGTTTGACAAGGCTTTGCTTTGTTTGGTTTGTGATGAGTAAGTTTTGTCTCTTGCACTCTATCTTTTTATGGATCCTCCTTGGATGGACTCGAGTGGAGATTAACTCCTGTATAAGTCTACCTTGATTTGTGAACATTGGTTTCTGATCTTTAAATGTTAACTTCTAACATGTGGAAGTAGATTTAGACTTCTTGCAGTAGACTGTTTGATTCTCTATTCCTCCTTGGATTGAAAGCGGGATTGCAGTCGATGAATATCTTAAATGTTGAAATTTAAGGTAGTTGTCCTTTAAATGAAACTGTTAATTCATGTTATGAATCTGTTTCAGTTTTTTAGATGTCTTGTGTTTGAGCATAGTTTGTAATGGTTCTTATTTTTCTTTTGCTTAGGAGTTAGATGAATCATCCTAATGAGAACCATGCTTTAAACCCTTCTTTTGGTTAAAGCAAAGATAAATGTTGTATTCTATTATGATAGAATTGGGAACAATGAGATGATATGATTTGTTGTTTGCTTAAAGATAATTGATAGGATCAATTAAACTTTAATTTTGTAAGGCTAGATATAGTGGATTATATTCCGTTCTTCTCTTGGAAGTAAATTCAATTGGTTAAACATACTTATTTTCCATTTGCTATTACTTATATTGATATTTATGATGTAATAATTGTCTCATTAAAGCAGAGTTGTTTTAATGGAACAATTATTGGAATGCACCTCGTTTTAAGGCTTAGTGCTTATCATGCTCAGTTCATTGAACTGACCTGTGCTAGCAATTTTTGTAGATGGACTTCGTAAGTGATAAAAGAAGGAAAAACTTATATGATGCATTGGCTGAATTAAATCTGATTCCTTGTGAAGAATTCTGATTCATTCTTGAGATTGTATTGAAAAATAAATGTAGTATTCTTTTATAATGAAGATGGTTGTTATGCAGTATACCTAAATGCATAAGTCTTGTAAATGTATAAGTTATAAGATAAATTGAAAGTTGAGAGTTTACCTGCATTGGTTGTGTAAATTATTTTGTACTTGTATGGATGAGATGGATTCTATCTTGTTGATATTATTTATATTATTTTTATGTTAATTGGTTATCTTTTCATAAGTTGGATAGAGGGATTTAGTTCAATCTCCCTACTTGTGATGCAACTTGTTAAGTTGCAGTATATGATATTCATTATCTAAACTATATAACATAGTAATGTAATGTGTGATGAACATACATTAAGAAAATGTGGACATTGGGTAGGATAAACCCTAACACGTAACATGTAGAGAAAGACTCTTTCTCTTTCTTAATGGAATATAAACCATAAAGGTTTGCAAGTATGACTATAATTTATTAGACTTCATTTGTATGAAGTCTACCTTATATTGGATATATTCTGGTGTTGAACTTTCTAAAAAGTTATTGTACTTTTAAATAAGACATATTATAACATTGCATAGTTACGGTTAATTGACAGTTTAACTATGTGATCAATTATTAAAAGCGACTATGAAAATAACAAAGTTCTTAGTGGGCTAAATGAAGAAAATTTAGGAAGAACTTATTGAGTGTTGGATTAGGGTTTGGTAGGGTTCTTTGTAATCAAGTTTTTAATCCAAACTAATAATGTATTAACAATCTCTCTGGGTATGTACATCTCGATGAGGCAATTTTTGTAGGATGTTGGCACACGCCAACCGCGGAGGATGTACTTTCAAGAAGGATTAGGTATTCTTGATAATACAAGTGTTGTAGTTGACATGTGGCATCACCCTTCCACATTGATCACCTAGATCTACACACATCCGAAACTCAAATTGAACCTAGTTTCTCACTAGGTGTGGATAGGAGCATATTTAGGATAGGAATTAACTTCCAAAGGCTCGGTGGTACGTTTGCACATTTGGATGAGTTAGGTCAAGCGAGCATGCCCATATACCCTAAGCCTTTGTGAGCATCTTAATATAATAGGTTATGTTTCTATCTAAGGCTAGGGTAAAACCTGGAACAAGTGGAATGACGGTAGTCAGTAAAGACCAATCATGATAATATAAGAGTGAGGTGAAGGACGTATTCCAAAATGATGAGTATGTTGTCTAGGAATAGTGACATACACAATATGTTATAAATCTTTGGCCAAAGTATCACAAACTGCTGGTTGCATTTTCCTATGTCACCAAGTTTAAAACAACGTGATATCAGATGAATATTGGTAACAAATATTCAGATATGTTCTTTAAACAGATCACTCAGTACTCGTGTAGGGTAGGATGACAAAGTATACAAAGTATACAATATGTATTCAATACATAAGATAACATAAATAGATCGGTGAGTCATTGAGTCATTACAGCTACATGTGTTTATCCATTGAATTTGATTGGCATGGAATGTTTGTTCTAAATATTGCTTTATTTAGAATAGTGAACATTATTAAAAAAATATCTTGATTCTAAAGTCTTAAAATGGGAATGTTACACCGAGTCTCTCTTTTATGTGAGTTTAGTGGGAAACATCATCATCAATGAGTTGTGCTAAAGAGATTTAAAAGAAGTTAAGACATACAAGAACCATAGAGCTCGTAACGGCCTCTAGATCCTTACGGTCATTCTGCAGAAAGTACTTAACATATTATATAACTTGTATCATAACGAGAAAGAAGTATACAAGCATCCATAATTAGCATAAACATAAATGAAAGAGAGCCTAAGAGAAATATGTATGCATCATAACCATTGATATTCATATTCATATAACCTGTAACCTCTTTACACCCATGGAGCCATTAAGAATGTCATAGAGAAGAAGACCGAAGTCATGCCTTATAACCTGGACTAATGTAGTTAGGATACCAAAAGAAAAATTTCAATCCCCATACCCATTATACATTCTTTCCAAAATATCATTACGCACTAACAAAGTTCTTGTAGTATTTCCGCAAAGCTCCGCCCTCTTCTAATTCTCTCTTTGTTTACTCTGTAAGAGCTTGTATTTATAGACTTTCTAGGCTACCAAATCATCCCCTAACACCCTCGGATTTGATGCCAAGTGTCTGAATGTGGTCCTCCATGCGAGCATGCTCCTCTAGGCCCGAGCTTTCCACTTTTCACCATGATGTGCTTCTAAAAGCTTCTACCACACAGCATGCTCCTTCTGGGCCAACTGTCACCAGGATAGAACCTTATCCACTTTGCATGCATAAATCAGGGTCATGATTTTAATGTGTTCTTCCCGAACACCCAATTTGGCTAAGTCCCGAACCCTTAGTTCTATCCGCGTGTGTGTTGTGTGCACCACGGGCGTCCTTAAACCCTTTTCTTAAATCCCTCTCGCACGCCTTATCCTTACGTGCCTTTCTTCAACTGGGACCTTACACACCTACACACCTTTTGTACTTGGCCAACATTCAGGGGCCCAACAAAGGATGAGGACATTCATAAAACAACTTTTAGAATAAGGTATTTACATTATGAGTTCACCATTTTACCCTTTGGATTAACAAATGCACTCTGCAACTTCTATGTATTTAATGAACAATATTTTCAAGAATACTTGGACAAATTTGTGCTTGTATTCTTGGATGAGATTCTCATATATTCTAAAAGTATTGAGGAACACCATGAGCATTTGAAGATAGTTTTGGAAATTTTGAGAAAGAGACGGTTATATGGTAAGCTATCTAAATGTTATTTCTATGACATACAAGTGCACTATTTGGGTTATCTTATAAGTAAGAATGGAATCATTGTAGATCCTTCTAAAATTGTAGCTATAACTGAGTGGCCTACACCAAAGAATGTACATAAAGTTAGAAGCTTCATGGGTCTTGTTGGTTACTATAGAAAATTTGTAAAATATTTTTCTAAAGTTTCGCACCAATAACTTTTTGTAGAAAAAGGATAAGAATTTTGTTTGGAATGATAAATGTGAATATGCATTCAGAACTTTGAAGAATCGTTAACTTCAACACCTATTTTAGCTGAACTAGAACCTAATGGAGACTTTACTATTATAACAGATGCATCCTGGGAAGGTCTTGGAGGTATTTTGTTACAAAATAACCATGTCATAGCTACTTAAAGTAGAAAACTAAAGTTACATGAGTTGAATTATACTCCACATGATTTAGAGCTTACGCATTGTTCATGAACTTCAAGTTTAGAGGCATTATCTACTTGGTAAACCTTTTGAATTAAAAACTAATTATCTTGGGCTAAAGTAAGCTATCTAAATGTTATTTCTATGACATACAAGTGCACTATTTGGGTTATCTTATAAGTAAGATTGGAATCATTGTAGATCCTTCTAAAATTGTAGCTATAATCGAGTGGCCTACACCAAAGAATGTACATAAAGTTAGAAGCTTCATGGGTCTTGTTGGTTACTATAGAAAATTTGTAAAATATTTTTCTAAAGTTTCTGCACCAATAACTTTTTGTAGAAAAAGGATAAGAATTTTGTTTGGAATGATAAATGTGAATATGCATTCGAACTTTGAAGAATGTTAACTTCAACACCTATTTTAGCTGAACTAGAACCTAATGGAGACTTTACTATTATAATGAGATGCATCTGGGAAGGTCTTGGAGGTATTTTGTTACAAAATAACCATGTCATAGCTTACGAAAGTAGAAAACTAAAGTTACATGAGTTGAATTATACTCCACATGATTTAGAGCTTACTGCCATTGTTCATGAACTTCAAGTTTAGAGGCATTATCTACTTGGTAAACCTTTTGAATTAAAAACTAATTATCTTGGGCTAAAGTAAGCTATCTAAATGTTATTTCTATGACATACAAGTGCACTATTTGGGTTATCTTATAAGTAAGATTGGAATCATTGTAGATCCTTCTAAAATTGTAGCTATAACCGAGTGGCCTACACAAAGAATGTACATAAAGTTAGAAGCTTCATGGGTCTTGTTGGTTACTATAGAAAATTTGTAAAATATTTTTCTAAAGTTTCGCACCAATAACTTTTTGTAGAAAAAGGATAAGAATTTTGTTTGGAATGATAAATGTGAATATGCATTCGAACTTTGAAGAATCTATTAACTTCAACACCTATTTTAGCTGAACTGTAACCTAATGGAGACTTTACTATTATAACAACAGATGCATCCTGGGAAGGTCTTGGAGGTATTTTGTTACAAAATAACCATGTCATAGCTACTTAAAGTAGAAAACTAAAGTTACATGAGTTGAATTATACTCCACATGATTTAGAGCTTATTGCCATTGTTCATGAACTTCAAGTTTAGAGGCATTATCTACTTGGTAAACCTTTTGAATTAAAAACTAATTATCTTGGGCTAAAGTAAGCTATCTAAATGTTATTTCTATGACATACAAGTGCACTATTTGGGTTATCTTATAAGTAAGATTGGAATCATTGTAGATCCTTCTAAAATTGTAGCTATAATCGAGTGGCCTACACCAAAGAATGTACATAAAGTTAGAAGCTTCATGGGTCTTGTTGGTTACTATAGAAAATTTGTAAAATATTTTTCTAAAGTTTCGCACCAATAACTTTTTGTAGAAAAAGGATAAGAATTTTGTTGGAATGATAAATGTGAATATGCATTATTAACTTTGAAGAATCCGTTAACTTCAACACCTATTTTAGCTGAACTAGAACCTAATGGAGACTTTACTATTATATGAGATGCATCTGGGAAGGTCTTGAGGTATTTTGTTACAAAATAACCATGTCATAGCTTACTGCAAAAGTAGAAAACTAAAGTTACATGAGTTGAATTATACTCCACATGATTTAGAGCTTCTTGCCATTGTTCATGAACTTCAAGTTTAGAGGCATTATCTACTTGGTAAACCTTTTGAATTAAAAACTAATTATCTTGGGCTAAAGTATATTTTCACTCACCAAATCTGAATGCAAGACAACAAAGATGGTTAGAGTTTTTGTATTAATATGATTTTGACATAAATTATATTAAAGGCAAGGAAAATAGAGTAGCCGATGCTCTAAGTCATAGGAAGCACATTTCTACTCTTATAACATTAAGAACTCAGTTTAAGGATGAAGTAAAAAGTGTTATGGAATATGATTCTTATTTTCAGCAACTAAAAATAACACTTGCTGCAGATCCAAATGATGTGAGATATAAAGGTTTTCACTTTGATAACGAAGGAATCTTACGATTTGAAAACAAAGTATACATACCTTCTTAAATGGTTTAAGAAAGAAATTGTTAGCATAATTTCACAATTCACCTTTCTCTAGACACCTTGGTATTACAAATATGCTTGTTGATATAAAACAAGAATATTTTGAGAGGGATGAAAAAGGACGTTATTGATTTTGTGACACATTGCTTGGAATGTCAACATGTTAAAGCTGAACATATGCATCCAGCCAGCTTTATTATATCCTCAAGCATACCCAATAATACAAATAGAAAGTAATAAGCATGGATTTTGTACAAGGGTTTCCTATGTCAAGAAATAAACATGATGTTATTTTGGTTGTTTTGGATAAACTAACAAAAGTATCTCACTTTATTACCAATAATCTTAAGGATGATTCTCTTATTTTGGTCAAAAAAAGGTTTGTACATGAGATTTTTAGATGACATGGAGTACCTGAATTAATCATATCTGATAGAGATACTAGAATGACTTCAAGGTTTTGGAAAACCCTTAATTAAGCTCTAGGAACTAAGTTGAATTTCAGTTTCGTATCATCCGGAAATGGATGGATGGACATTTTGAAAGAGTTAATCAAATTTTAGAGGATATGTTACTGGATGTATTGTGTGGATCAGCAATATAAATGGGAAGAGTACCTTCCATTAGTTGAGTTTATATACAATAACACTTATCATGCCTCTCTTTAAGAATATAAACCTTTGAAAGCATTTATATGGAAGAAAATGTAGAACCCCTGTTAGTTGGGACAACATTGAGGATAGAGAGGTAATTGGACTTGAAATCCTTACGGAAATGGAACAACAAGTTAAAATGATTCATGAATGCTTGAAAGAAGTAGCAGATAGGAAAAAAGAGTTATGCTTGACTTGAAGTGTTGATAGGAAATTTGAATCGGTGAGAAGGTCTTTCTTGAGTTAAACCAAAAAAGAGTTCTATAACTTTTGGTAGGGCTGCCAAGTTATCACCACGTTTTGTGGGACCTTTTGAAATAGTTGAAGTAATCAACCCTATAGCTTATCATTTAGCATTACCTCCTGCTTTGTCATGAATGCATGATGTTTTCCATATTTCTTTGCTTAAGAAATACATTTCAGATTTATCACATGTGTTAAATTAGAATTCCTTATAGGTCAAGACCAGGAATAATCATGGTTAAACCCTTGTGAGTGCTAGAAACTCACTAGTTGCACTTAAGAAATCATGAAATAAGTCAATGTAAGGTCCAGTGGGACCAATTTAATGAAGAAAGTGCAACCTAGGAAAATATGGAAGATATGAAAATTACTTTTCCATACTTATTTGAATAAAATTGATTCTGTTGACTGATATAATTTGTGATTTAATTCTTTTATGACAATAAACCTGCCAGTTTTGGGCAGATATTTCATTGTTTAAAATAAATAGCTAAGTAAATGTTGATTGTTTTGGGAATTTTAAAATTTGTTATGTTTTGAACATATGAAAAGAAAGTTAATAAAAATGATTTGTCCTTGATGTAAATTGTTTTAAGGAGATAATCATCGGGATGATGATTCTTTTAGGAGGGAAGCATGTAACATCTTTGAAAAACTGTTATCTTTCCTCTTTTGCATTGCAAGTGTTGACATGTGATTTTTCTGGATAAGGAGTGTTCCTTTGATTTTTGGAAATCATGCTTGCCATGGATGAGTCATTTTTGCTCTTGGATTCATTGGGCTGAAATGATATTGCTTGCAAAGAATCCATTTTTGCTTCTGATAGATAAGTTGTAATGGAAATGAAGTTTGCAAACTTATCTCTTTTTATTAACAAATCCTTGGATCAATTCCATTGATCCAAGGTATGTTTTAAATCTTCTTACCTGATCTAAATGGTAAACTGACATTCAGAGGTTGGAGGACATAATGGACTGAACTCTTGTATGTTTACAAATTATTTTATTTTCTTGTAAGATCATTTGTGCATTCCATTGTATGTTATGTGCTCGGATCTTCTTGATTGATCTCTTTAGGATGCTAATGTCATCAAGTGGTATGAGGCCTTTCAGGACTATGGAGGAAAAATAAAAACTAAGTCCTAGGCCTATGAGATCTATCCTAATGGGATTCTAAACTAAGGTAAATGTACCTATCTTTTATCTATGCCTATTTCATTTGGGATAACATCCTAACCTAGGTTGCATGTTCTAAATTGGGGTGTGGGGAAATAACCTAAGGTGATGCTAGGCTTATTTCTAACCTTATACCTAATACTAAATGGCTATGAGCTATGACCTAACCTAAGATGGAAATTTACCTATTGAAATGTTTCTAAACCTAAGGTAAATACTTCTAAACTATCCTATGGTCATATCCTAAGCTAATGGAATCTATCCTAAACTAATGAAATGTGGAAAGGGGACCTAAGGGTCATATGGCAAGTGGTAAGCTTGGTGAAATGGTTCCTAAGCTATTAATGTGATTTGATTTTTGAATTAATTGGATAGCGTACTTTGCGCAATTTAGGTAGAAGCATGAAATTTGGTGGGAGTCTATGTGGAGACATCACTAAGGTTTAGTGATGCATGTAGAAGTTGAATTGGGTCTCACCAATTTTGGATGGTGGGTAGAAGAGAGATAGGTGGGAATTTGAGAGTTAATGGCATTAATGAGCCTCATTTTTTGGTGAGAAAACCACCTAGGAAACCATGCGGGTGGATTTGTTGGAGGTTGTTTGGTCATTCATGCTCTCTCGATTTTTTCTCTGCATGGAGCTATCTGGTTCTTCAAACCAACAGTTCTATTTTCAGTTTATGGTTATTTTTTATTCCTTGGTCTATTTTTGATTCAAGGAAAGTATATGAGGCATTGGGGAAAGATATTTTTGGTTGTTGATCTTGCTTGGAGAAGAAGAAGTGTTGGAAGCTCGGCTGGAAGTCTTCTTTGAATGGAAGAAGCACTATCAGGCATGATAGGCTCTATCCATTAAGATTTCTTGCTTTTCTCTAAATGCTTCATTAAAATGACTCTACTCTCATGAGATAAATGGGTTTCTATTTTTGTTCTAGTTATTTTCTTTCTTGTTGAAAGAATCTCTGTGCTTTTGGTTTTGGAACCCTTGCATGATAATTTTTTTTGGGTGTTCTCTCTGAGTGAGTTAAAATGGTGAAATGCATTTACAACTGTTGAGACTTTAGTGTTTTGATTGGAATATATACTCTAGACTATCTTACTCGAAAAAGAGTTTGAGTAAGTAGTTTTTGTCTTGAGCTTCAAACTGGAAATCTCTTTTGAAAGGTAAATGTAAATGGATACTCTTCTCTAATGCATCTTTGAGTTTTAAAGTTGTATTACTCCTTCGTGATCTGTATGGGTATATGTTTCATCTCATTGTATGAACATGAACTTGTGTGAAAGTGAGGAATGGACATCTTGTTTGTATCTATACTGGTAAACTTGCATGCTTATATTGATTGTCTTGGATTGTTTTTTGAAAGGTAGAAGAATACCCTTCTAAACTGTATCTTGTTTTGTGAAGTTTTAATACTTCTTTCTCAGGACTGTATTTGTATACTATGCCCTTCAGTAAGAAATTGAACTCGTGAGAAAAAGGGTTAATGGGTGTTTGAGGTTTATGGAATTGTTTGTGTTATGTACTTCAACTTGTATAAGATCTTAGAAGAAATATCTTGTTCTTATTTTATACTATTTAAATCTCCACTTGCTTGAATCATAATTCGATGGGAGTTGGGTAAGTTTTGTTATTTGGAATTACTATTACAGTTGAGCTCGTGAGGAGATAAGAATGAAAGTTGTCTTATACTTTGGTTGTTTGTTACTGGAATTCTCTTCTCTAAAACTCTGTAAGGTGATTACTGGTTTATTGAAATCTGGAAGATGAGATGGTTGTCTTTGGTTGAAGTTTTGTTTGATGTTTGAAATACTCTGGTAGTTCGGCCTTCTCCAAGTCGTTATGGTGATTATCTTCTTAGGTCTAGTTTGACTTTCTTAAGTTTGATTTTTTGTCCTTTTTGGGCTTGGGTGAGGTGATGAAAACTTACTCACAGAGTTGGAAACTTCCTTGTAGTTTGTTAACTAACATGTTATGAGCTGACTGTGGTACATTCATGGGAATCATTGAATGTATAATCAACTTTTGGACTATTACTTTTGTATATGGAACCAACCAAACCATTCCGGTTTATAAGATTTATTGATCTTTGTTTATTTGTGTGGAATCAAATGTCTTGTCGATTCATGGTAGTGTTTAGCTGAGCCTATCCTATAGAAAGGAAAACTTAACCATTTCTTGACTGACTATTTTTCAATGGCTGAGTCATGCATCATTATGAAATTGTTTCAGATGGACTCTTCTTTGTGCACTCAATGGATGATTTCTTCCTTCTCTGTTTTGGTCATGATTAAGGGGTGATCTTTTTATAGTCTTACTTTATTTTGATGGAACAAATGGTTTGAATCAATGACTGAAATATTCAATGATATAGAAAGATTCATTAAGGTTGCAAGTAAGTTAATAACTATTTGATGGGTAGGATGTAGACTCTTCTTTTCTGAAGATGCATATGAGAATTGGTTTAACCGAATGATAAAGGAAATTGTAAACTATTTACTCTTCAGCTCGTTCTCCTTTCTTTATATAAAACCTATCATAGGTTTAATTGAATCATTTGTATTACTTTTATTAAGTAATTGATTAGTAGTTGTTACTAATTACTTCTCTACTTAAATTATATTTAAGGAAATAATAATTGTTTCAGTTAATTGAAATGAAACATTGTTTGGGAAGTACTTTTCCATTGTTAATAAGAGGCCTAATCTAAGAACCTAGGTTATATTTATTTGACCGAGAATTAGGCTGTCACATCTAAATTGTGAATCTCTTATTTATTTAAGTTGTTGGTTGACTCATCTTAAAAATGTAATGATGCTGAAATGAACTTGTCTTCACATGTTTTCTGGAAACTTGGTAAAGATGACAAGAAGGTCTTTGATTATGAAAGTAACTCTTTTTGTTTATATATTGAAGTTAAATTTATATTTCAAATTCAGAAAGAATTATGAAATAATTTAATGTTAGGAGCTGTTATTTGATATAAATAAGTAATTGTTTGGGACAATACTTATCTGATATAAGGCAGTAGTTTGTTGATTATATTATGATCTTTTCTTAAAAGTGAATTCAGATTGTTAATTGTGCTTCTTTTATGGTTGTTATTACTTATGTTTTATTTGAATGATTACATTAATTGTTTCATTAAAGAAGAGTTGTTTTAATGGAACAATTAGTGGAATGCACTTCGTTTTAATGCTTAGTGCTTATCATGCTCAAGTTTAATGAACTGACCCATGCTAGCAATTTTTGCAGATGGACTTCGTAAGTGATAAAAAAGGCAATAATTTTATGATGTATTGGCTGATTTAAAGTCTGGACTCTTTTAAAGAGAACTCTCGATTCATTCTTGAGATGTATTGAAAAGGAAAATTTGTATTCTTTAATGATCTTAGTATTGATTGACATGTAGTTTTTCTGAGATGCATAGTCTTGTAAATTGTGTATTTTATCATGATGAATTGAAAAGGTTGGAGGTTTACTTTGAATTGTTGTGTAATTTCTCTTGTACATTTTATGAAGGAAGTTGGAATACTATCTTGTTGATATTTGGCATATCTGTTTGTATTCTTATTTCTGTTGTCATTTGATAAGTTGGATGAAGAGAAATAGTTCAATCTCTCTCTTACTTGAAAGCAACTTATTAAGTTGCATAAGATGACGTTCTTTATCTAAATAATATATTATGATAATGGGATGTATATTGAATATACAATTAAACTATAGAAAGTGCGAAAGATATAAAGGGTATGATAAACCCTAACACATAACCATGTAGAGAGGAAGACTCTTCCTCTCTCAAAAGAATGTAAAGTAAAAGAATGGTGTTTATGATCGTTAATCATTCAGACTTCATTTTCTATGAAGTCTGCTCTAGTTGAACCTGTGTGGTTGCTACACCTTATTTGAATAGTTGAGTTACATTAATTTAACCTTATGATGTATGTTGTTCTATTTTTGGATAATTGCTCGGCAAGTCAAAGTTAACAAACATAAAAGAAATCATGAGTTAATGAAGTTATTTAATATTAATTAAATCAAATATGGATGAAGAACTTAAGGGGTGTTGGATTTAGGGTTTGGCAAGGTTTCCATAATTTGAATCTTAATCCAAAATTAATTAATGTTAATGACCTCCTAGGGTATGTACATCATGATGAAGTAGTTTTGTCGGATGTTGGCACATGCCAACTATAGAACTGTACCTTCGTGAAGACTAAGGTCTTCACGAGGATACAATGTTGTAGTTGACATGTTGCAACACCCTTCCGCATTAGTTCATCTAGATCTACACACATCTGGACTTGAACTTAGTTTCTCTCTAGGTCAAGCTAGCAATATGAATTGGAATAGGAAGTAGCTTTCTATGACTCAGGGTACCTAGGCACATTCGATCGACTTAGGTCGGTTGAGTATGCCCATATACCCTAAGTCATCATGAGCATCTCCCTATAAAAATTATGTCACTAACCTAGGTTAGGGTCAAACCTTGGGCAAGTGGACTGATAGAAGTCAAGTGAAGACCATTCTAGATAACAAAAGAGTGAGGTGAAGGACGTATTCCGATTTGATGAATATGTCATCTAGGAATAGTAACATGAATAAGTATGTTGGAAATCTTTGGCCAAAGTATCGCAAACTTTGGTTGCATTGTCCTATGTCACCTAGTTTAAGGAACGTGATTTTAGATGAATATTGGTAACAAATATTAGATAGGTTCTTTAAACAGTCACTCAGTACCTAGATTAGGGTAAGAAAACCAAGTATACGTAGTATACATAAAAGTATTCAATACTTAAAGACAAACATGAGAGATCGGTTAGAGACCGAGTCATGCAATGAGAGATCGGTAATTCACCGAGTCATTTACAAGCTGCATATGGTTATCTGTTATGAGATTGATTGGCATGGAATGTGTGTTCTAAATTATGTTTTATTTAGAATAGAGAACTGTGTAACGTGTAACCACATAGTATTTACCTGTGACCACCACTCCTGGTCATTCAACTTTGTAACAAGGTGTGCTACTACTTGCACAATCAGATAGTTCTTCAACTTGTCTATATCCATACCATGTGGACCCTTTAGGTACCCCAACTCCTATTTGGTCTTTAAGATCATAGATTTATCTGTGAGATCATTCTTTATATCCTCTCATGTGGCCTTCAAACCTATCACTGTTGAGATAAGCGCGAATGAGATTCTAACTGCAATTCCTCGTAAATTAGAAGAAGTCCTCATGCACTCTTCTCATGAGCCACTAGTACAAGGGATCATACTTCCCAAAATATGGAAGCTCATATAATTGGTAGACCCCAATTCTCTTGAAGTTTCTTTCTTTCATCATTATAAACTAGCATGTCATCCATTGTATGTTTGTTCATCCTCATAGTGAGCAAGGAATTGAGATCCTTCTTGTTCTCTAAGGTCCTGTGATTGTATTCGCTTACTTTTCTCTTTCTGATGGGTGAATCCCATTCCTGGCTAATGATGACTCCTTCTGGATATTGCATTTCTAAAAAATCACTTTCGGGTGCCATCTCTTCCTCCTTGACGACCACCTTCTTCTTTCCTTTTTCTCCTGCTGCAACTGCCTTCTTGGGTGCCATTTTTACCTTGCAATCATCTCCTCTTTAACTCTGTAATTTACTGAATCAAACCCTAGCTTGATTCAATTATGCCCTAGGTGGAAACTTTGTGCCCTAACTCCTCTCTGTCACCTTGCTTCACTCAAACCCTTCACCACTGGGGATGCAAGATTCTTTTTGCATAGATCTATTTGTCACACTTGGTTTCACACCCTTTGCAACTTAACCCAATCACTTGGCTCTTTGCACTTAGCTCTTTCCTCAAATACTCTTAGTCACAATGGTAAAAATGAATTTGCATCCCATCCTTATATATTTTTCAAAATTTGATGCATTTATTTCTCCTTCACCTACCAAATACCTCTCATTCATTGACCAAATTCATTCATTCTACGCGGTACACCTTTGTGCCCCAAACCTATAACCTTCTAGTGTGCCTTCTTACCCTATGGTCACAAATTTTTCTTCAGCACATGCCCTGGACACCGAGTACCTCGTCACTATACCTTCCCTGGTAGTTATCATGGCCTCTGTTTACCTCACATTATAACTGTTCTTTCATTTATCTTCATCCTTGGTCATTTTTGAGAATCAATATTCTTTTGACTTAAAGCACACACCAGTAATAAATTATTTCTTTCACCTTTCGATTCCCATACTCTTTTACTTGGATAACTACAACCACCCCACACTAAAAGTATGTGCATGGTCCTCTCAGTGCATAAACATTATTCACATACTAATTACCTTCATGCGTGTAAACGTGCTTATTACACAAGAACACAAACTAAATTGACAAATAATAATGACAATGAAGGAAATACATTAAGGAAATATAGAATTGAAAACCTAATCTAAATGGCAATCGCCTTACTACAAACACCAAGAAGACTTATTTATAGTAGGGCTTGACCTACTCCCATTAAAGTAATTGGGTGTCAGTCGTGTTCCATCAAGTGTTTCTAATTGGAAAGCACTGATTCAAGTATGCAAGTAATGACATATGGCCCCAAACAATGTAATTTGAGCTTCTTAGATGGTGTAAGAACTTAGAGTCATAGAGAAGTACCATTTGTCCAATCAGCTAAATTTTTATCCTTTATATTTATGTCATGCCATGTTTTCTACCTAGCCTTTTCTTACTTCCCGACTCCATTGTGCTATGTCTCGTCGCTCATCTAACTGAATCATATTTTCAATCCACTCTTCTAAAGCATGCTCATCACTTAGAACTCCAATGCACACAATGCGCAAAGAAGGTAACATAAATTCTATAGGGGAATTAATTTTATGCCAAACACCAACTGAAATGGTGTGGCTTTGTTTAATCTCTTATAATTTATTCTATATGCCCAAAGAACAGCTGACACTTTATCATCCCAATCCTTTCTTCCAACATCACAATTTTTTGTCAATGTCTAGCTCAAAATCTTGTTGAAATTCTCACTTGAGTTCCATTTTCCTGAGGGTGGTAAGGTGTATTCTTATGGTGGGCAACCATAAACTCATCTAATAGGATCCTTATGGTTTCATTTAAAAAGTGTGTACCCCTATCACTTTTCAAACTTAAAGGACATCCATATTTTGTAAGAACATTCTCCCATAGAAACCTAGCTACTCTTTTGTCAGCTGCTATACTTGAGGTCCTTTGTAGGTGCTTCTTTTGCCCACCATGTGAGATAATATTTGCAAGTAAGGATATAGCGCAATCTAGTCCTACGCGCGGCTAGCAAAATAGGTCCTACAAAATCAATGGCCCATTTCTCAAATGGTTCTACACTGATAATAGGTCTTAGTGGAATTTCATTTCTTTGTCTTGGTTTTCCTAAAGCGCCCGACAATGGTCACACACTTTACAATATTATTTAGTCTTTTACAATGTCTCCCACCATAATCCAATAAGTAGGATCTTCCAGAAGTCACATCACTGCATAGTGACCTCCGCAATATCACCATGGGATTCTTCCATAATATCCATACGCTCATGCTCACGATACACAATGGCGTAATAATTCATCTCTACCTAACTTGTAGAGGTCACCACCGATTAACATAAATGATGCCACACGCATAGCAAGTTGTTTCTTTTCTAATGCATTCATTCCTTTTGGTGCCACACTAGTCCGTAGAAAGATAACAATGTCTTCTAACTCGATGGCACCTGTTATAACCTATATAATTGTGCATATTGCATGGTTTCTTCAATTTTATGTGATTCCTCTCCGTGTTGATTCTAGACAAGTGGTATGGTCCAGTTACTTTTCACGGCTTCACCACAAGCTGTGAAATCAAACTCTTGAAATAGTAGTACCCATCTGCATATGCAACCTTGTAAGATGGGTTTTTTCACCAAATACATCAATGCCATATGATATGTATAAAAAAATGGGGTGGCTAATAAGTACTATCAAAACTTTTGTATTGCATAGATCATTGACAAAGCTTCGCGCTCTATAGTTGTATAATTATGTTTAGCAGGAGTCACTTCCTACTAGTAAAGAAGATAGGATGATTGATAATACCTTCTCTAGGTTGAGCTAATATTGCACCAATGGCCATGCAGAAGCATCCACGTGTACATGAAATGGTTTGTCCCATGAAGGAAAACACAGGATAGGTGCGGTAGTAAGTTTCTCTTTCAATGTTTCAAATGCGCACTGCTGCAATTCTCCCCAATAGAATGTACCTTTTCCTTTCAGTAACTCCTCCAAAGGTGTGGAAATTTTTGCATATCCCTTGATGAATTTTCTATAATATCTTGTGTGACCTAAAAATCCATTACTCACTTTGACCGGTAGGTGATTTCAGGCCTAGAATGACTGCAACCTTATGCATTTGGATCAACAAGTAATCCCTCCTTGTAGATTATGTATCCCAAGAGTATTCCAAAAGGTGTAGTAAATATGCACTTCTTGGCGTTCAAAGAGATACTCAATTTTTACACCATTCAAACATTAAGCGCATATTTTCACAATGATCTTTCACAAGCCCATGTACTATCCAATCATCTAGGTAAACTTGTAAGAAGTTGTGGATAAAATATTTGAATGCTTAAATAACTATCCAAAAGAATACAACAAGTTTTTTTCAGTCCAAAAGGCATCACAGTATAGGCAAAGCTACCCCATTTAGTAGTAAAAGTTGTCTTTTCTTGGTCCTCTTGAGCAATCCTAACTTGATGATACTGGAAAACCCATATGTAAAGGAATATATTTCGCGCCCTACTACTCCTAGTATTTCCTCAAGTGAATGGTGTAGGAAAGGGATGTATGACACATGCTTTGCATTCAGCTCCCCTGTAGTCCACACATATTCAAATTCTACCATCTTTCTTGATCTTGATCACCATTAGACTAACCCATTCGACTCATCAAGGGCTTGATAATTCGAGATTTCAACATTTTATCAATTTATTCTTGAACCTTTTTGTGCAAATTAGGATTCATTCTATAAGGTCTCTTTCTCATTGGATGTGCACCTTCCTTAAGTTTTATCTTCATTTCCCCAAGTGATTCATGCACACCTTTAAGTTCATGATACCCTCGAGGGAATAAGTCCTAGTAATCCTGTAGTAACTCAATAATATTTTCCACCTCCAAGTCTGACCAGTAGTCTCCAATTATGGCCTCCTTAGGCTCAACCTCCAATCCTATATTGACCTTCTTTGTCTTCATTGGTTCATGGTATGCATGTGTATCCTTATCCGCACTATCATAGACCTCATGCTCAATATCTAGGTTTTCAACTTCCTCATCATCCATAATGTACACCATCTTTATTTTTTCTTTCTCAAGGAAAGCACATTCAAGAAATATGTATTCTTCTCGCTTCTTCTTCAAAACGTGCTCCCGATTCTATCTTGCCAATTAATTCTTGTATGAGTTCCTCCACCTTTTGCACTATCCCCATGGTTAACCACTTGACAAATTTCAATGCATCTTCATCTGGAGGTTGGGTAGAAAAGTAGTCAAAGGTATGGATCATTCCTACAGTTAAATTTTTCCAGTTTCCAGTCTCTTGATGTAGTTCTACATATACATACCAAGCGCATGCACACCCTTGTAGAGTGGAGTACAATTTATGCACCTAGAGTGAAGGTGGTAATGCTTCTGTCTTGCCATCCAGAGTCTCTCACACTGCTGAATGTGGTGCTGAACAGGTTGATCACCATTATAAGTGCAAATCTACGTAGGTGCATTACTTCTTACAAACCTGGTAGATAAGGTGATTCTGATCTCCTTCCACTCCGTAAGATTATCTCTATGAACTACCCACTAGCGTCTTTGCTTGTCCCACACAAAACATATCGACATGTCTTTTATCCCGACACGGTCTATCCTTTGTGCCTCTATGGCTTTTAAAAATACAGGATGATCTTCTACTCATGTATACCAAGGTACTATGCCACCTATCCGTCAAAACAACAAAGTCCATTCCTATGCATAACTATGCTTTTTACCTCACGTCCTATGAGTTATATGTACCATGAGACCAATTATCACAAAAATACTCGTAGTATCACTAATAGAGTGAGAATCCTCCCACTTTGTAGGATGCCTTCCTTTGATGGCTCATTGACCTCTCGGGTCCCGAATAACACTTACATATATTCTATTTAAGTCCTCCTCACTTAGAGGCTAAACATACAAGTGTAGAATTCCCATCTATCAAAGGTATCACAACCCTTTCCTCTTTTTCTCAAAGCTGATATAACCCTTATTGAATCTCAAATCAGAATTATTCGCATAACACCAAGGGCATCCAAGAAAGGTTGGAAAAATATCCGCTTCCTCGCAAGTGCTAATACCTCAAAATCCCTAGTGAATTTGGCCCTTGTATGGTTATAGATGCATCCTTCAAAACTCCTATGGGAGTGGCCTTAGTCCTATTTTCCATAAATTAGATGATGGCTGTAATGGAGGTATCCCCATTTGTACCCATGCATCTAAAGTAAGCACATTGACTTCCACACATGTATCAATCAAAATATTTCTCAACAACCATCCATCTACAACAACATTCAGAGTGATCTCTTTATCATAGTCAATGCTATCAGGGGGAAGATTCACATGCAGGATCTTCCGTTTGGTCTCAATACTTGTGCATGGAGTGTTCCATTTTAACCAACTTCCTAATAGTGGAATGATGTTCTCCTGATGCAACATTTTGTACACTTCTCTAAGATCATCGATATCAGTTTAGACTATCTCGATGCTTTTTCCCGCTCCTTTAAGTACTATATCTCACCTCGAAGATTCCTTAGCACTTCTATGGTAACTGGTACAATTCCCTTTGATGAGCATGATCCGGGTACCTGCATACAAAACCTCCTCCTTGGTGATTGTAGGATTATGGTGCAATGCCTCTCTTGTGCGCACCACTTCAGCTCATGTAGTAATCTTCACTATCAATTCCTTAGGTCTTAGTGCTATCTTGGGCATCCAATGATCTTCTACCATGCACTGGATTCTAACCATCCCGACACCTTTGTTTTCTTGCTTATGCTACTTACTCGAGATGATCATATAAGTCCGGGGTACTCTTAGTAGTTGTGGTTCTTTTCGTAGAAATAAAATGCAATATTTTGAGGACATTCGCACCTATAGTGGTCAAGATATCTACACGTATAACATGTTCCATGAGGGAACTCACCTCTTCCTCCACCATGGCCTCATCCTCCATATCCACCACGTTATCCATGACCTCCTTCAAAACTACCCTCATTCCTATCATAGCATGGTTGATTATGATCCCGATCTTGGTGATTGTTCTTTTCCTTAGAGTTATACATCACACTTGTTTGTTATACCCTAATTTCTATAGCATCATGGATCTGACCAATCAATCAAAAATCCTCAATATCATGGGTCATGGACCTATAAATCTTGCAAAAGTAGGATACATTCTTCCTTATTACGTGTTGTAACAAAGGACAAGTGGCTAGCATCATGATTCAAATGACAGATTTCACAGTCTAACAACAATGAACGTATAGATTTGTGAGGGAAACTATCCTTGGTGTGACCTTCCACTTCACAATCTATACACCAGATCTCGAGCATGTTTCATGAGCTGAATTTCTTCGATAACTTTTCTAGCTATTTTTCCATGGCTACAATCTATGCCTCTAAGAATGGACTAACACCGGTGTCAATGCTCCCAACTTCCTCAGCACGTAGGGCTGCCTCCAATGCTTTGTGTGGATTAGTGTATGTCTTATGTGAAAACACCCTTCTAAATGGTGTAATCAATCCTCCAACAAACCATTGTGCATCTTTGGATAACGTGTATTAAAATGGGCATCATACTCACATACACTCTCAGTAGTGCCTTGCTTGATATCTTTGAGCACGCTAATACTCTTCTACTCAAATTACGGGATATAGAACTCTTTTAAGAAAGCATCCTTCAATGCTGCATAATCCATGCAAGTTTGATCAAGGTCAAACTTCCTATACCAGTTGTGTGCTCATCCCTGCAAGGTAGTAGCAAATTAACTTGCCTTACGCTCAACAGCTATGATCCCTTTCATGCACCATAATATTTCACACATGTGCACATGCTCAATAGCATCCTCTATGCCTCTATACTCCGAAAGATGAAGAGACATATCAATATAAATATTCTATGGTTATCGTGGGCCTTGACCACTGGTCCAAAACCTCCAATGTTTCCCTCTGCCTCAAGAACCACCAGATCCACCGGAACTAGAACCACCTATACCTTCTAATCCTCCACCTATAGCTAGAACATGACCTATATATGTACTCCCCTATGCTCCAAGATTAGTACTATACTGAACCCCTACAGTCAATGAGGTAGTTCCACTTCTAGAGGTGAATCCAACATTATGCACGCTCACGTTACGTATTGATGATGCACTTAAAAATGTTCCTCTAAATAACATTGAAGTCGTTTGTCCTACTATTGATGTATTTACTCCCCAACTTACTCCTTCTCTCTTACTTCCTAAGTTAGCTTGCTTTGGTTACTTGTCATACTAGATAGGAAAACCAAGTGCGAGGATAGGTCACCTGGTGGATTAAGATGTGCACCCGCGGCCTAGGTAGTATTTTTGGCACACTTGTGTGTGGAGCTAAGGGGGATATCTATCATGATTTCAAGATGGGGTAGTTCTTGATGCTCTGGCTCCACATCTTCTACGTGAGCTTCAAATCCTTCATGAGCCATCTCTCTCCTCAATGCCATAATTTATGCAACAATACGATGTTTCTCTATCTCCTCTCACATGCCTCATTATACTTAAGTTACTTTTCCTCTCTACCTTTCTATTGCTAGGTCTGTCATCTTTAACCCAACCTGTTCCTTCCCTCACACGTGGTGAAGTTTAGTTAGCAATTGGTTTACTCTCTAGGTTCAAAGTTACCATCGATATCTTCATCGCCAATGGAATACCTTGTAGATATGTTCCTCTAAGATACCACAAAACTAGAATTTAGCTACCTCTGGGAAAGAATACGTCGAAATTGAATATTCTAGAATATAACTATTTAGAACACCACGAAACCACATATCCACAATGCGAGTCTAGATCAGATTAGCATCATAAATGGCCTAAAATTCTTCCTATGTCCGAGACAAGTGTGTGATACCTCCATTCTGGTTAGATGCATAAGCAATTAGCCACTTGTATAATTCTCTTTGGAAAGATGGTGAAAAAAACTCTCATATAAGCTGTCATATAGTGATCGGGGATCATTTTTAAAAGTTCCCTAAACATCCCTAAATGAGGTCAAAGTGTAGAAGACCATCTCAATATCTTTCCAATGACTATGAGAACGTGAAAAATAGACATCGGGAGCTCTAGATATGTTCGGTCAAAGTTCAGACATCGGGAAAGTCAACTCTAGTCAACTGGTCAATATTGGACCAATCGCACTGTGACACATGGCTTGCCACCACTCGTCGAATTCACTCGATTTTCCTATCGGGAGATGACAAGTGGACTACATGATGACCGAGTTAATTAATTTCGATACCCCATGGTATGGGTCAAAATTTTATTTATTTGGTAAGTCCACTTACACACCATTCCAAATGCCAAACCACTATATATTAATGTTTATACATTAGTATTAAAACTTCACTTACCCACATAAACCAACTGACCACACATAATAGCCAACATGCTAGGTTATGTCCACGTGGTAAAGGCATGCAATGTCATGTGTGGAAGATTCCATGTGAGGAGAGGGAGGTGAAGTGGTGTTGTGGGAGGCAAATGCCATACGTGGAAGCTTCCATGGAGGAGGAGTGAAGCGGTGGTGGGGAGCAAGTTTAATGGTATGTGTGGTATTAATCCATGTGGAGATGGGGAAGTTATGATCCAAAGTGGTCCTGTGACCACTATGTTTGCGTGGAGGAAGGCTATTTAAAGCTCTAAACATTACAAAACCCCAAAATGTGGGATATACCCACTTCTCCTTAGCCGCTCTTTTGGGATTTAATCCCATTTAAAATGCTAAGCGCCCATTTTAGAATATTTAATCCCATTAAAACAAGCAAATCCACCAATATGGGTATTTGATCCCATTAATTTTGGGACGGGTGAGGCTATGGTATTTTTCAGCCTACGGATTATATGGAATGCATTTTTAAGGGCCCTATTTTTGTATAAATAGGGAACCCATTCTATTGTAATGAGGACACACACAACCTAAGCTTATTATTTGTTAAGATTATTGTGGACACACACAACCTAAGCTTATTATTTGTTAAGCTTATTGTGGGAACACACACACAAAATACAAAGAGAAGCTCATTCTAGGCGGCTGGAGGCAAAGTCCGAGCTAAGAGGAGAATGAGAAATTGTTGTTGTGTGAAGACCTAAATTATTTTAGGCATTATTATTTTGATTATTATTGACCTATTATTTGTTAGGCAATAATAAATTAAATATTTGTGGCTAGGAGTTATTCAAACTACCTAGTCGGCCCATAGCGCCACAGTAAATTATTGTGAAGCCTGGTATATCGACCGGAGAGCCATAGGGCATTGTATTAGCATCTGGAAGGCTGATCGAGAACCGAAGGTTTCCGAATAGTGGAGCTGGAGCCATCAAGCTTCTGAATACACCAGGAAGGTGGGAGTCGGGTGCTATTTTTCACCCTTGTCGTCCAGAAGGTCTAGTTATTCTTCTAAGCAAGTTTAAATAGTTTCCATTAGGTTTTCTTGTGAAAGTACTATTGTAACTTACAAGTTTTGACTAGTGGAATGGTTCGACCACGAACCAGAGACGTAGGCAATTGCCAAACTCCGTAATCAATCTTTGTGCAATTGTCTTATTGTCTTGCATTTTATTTTAAATTGATTACTTAAAAGGAGAAAATCATTGGCAAATATTTAAAGCCTATAAGGGTCCAAGATCGTGTAGTAATAATCGATTATTTTTGGATCATGTTTGGTATCGCTAGCCGGTTTAGCTCCATATTTGTTTTTGGTAAATCGATTAACGAGTGATTGCTTCAAGTTGGTGTAGTTGGTTTGATTTGTGTGAATAGGGTACAAGTGAACTATGGGAAAGATGTCTAAACAGCAAAGCTTGAGGAGATTGAAGTATATAATCACCATATCTAGGAAGAGAATTCTCTCCTATGATCAATGTATTACTGCTTGGAAGAGGAGAATGCTCGTTTGAAATCGAATCGCAAACCAAGGATGAGCTCTTGGCAAGGTTGCGGATGTGGTGATGAGAGGAAGGAAACACCTTAACTTCAGATGCAAAGGCCATGGCGAGATGATTGAGCTGTAAGTTGTTCACCACTTGAATCTTTTCTTCCTCCCATTCGGTTTTGAATTTAGGTAATGAATTCTTTGGTTTGTTTGAAAAGCATACTAGAGGCATTGGATCCAAGTTACTATATAAAATGGGATTTGATGGAAAAGGCCTTGGTAAAAATGCCAAGGTATTTCTAACCCAATACAGGTCAAGGATCGTCCTCGTTTTGTAGGTTTGGGTTATCCTAGTGTGGGAATGGAAATTGGAGAATGCTCAAGAATGCTGACAAGAGACAAGCTTCCGAAAGCAAAGAGAATACCCCACTAGTCCTGTAAGAAGATTCTGAGTAGGAAAGTTGTGCTTTATCGTCACAGGTAGAATATGGTAAGAGAAATCAGTGAAGAGGTAATGAGATTCCACCTCCAGTTTCTTACCATAATCATAAGCAGATAAAACTTTCGATCCACTTTTTCACTTAAGAAGTATGGTTATGATTTTTAGAACATGTGGAATTCTTTTCCATGTACTTTTGTGGATTGCATAATCATTCGGTGGCCGGATCTTTGAAGAGAAGGACACGATGAAGAAGTTGATGTCATTTGTCGGGAACAAGGAAAATTAGAAAGACCGATCTCATCTCATGCGAGTTGAGAAATGGAAGAAAGAGTTCCTCATCTTAGAAGAAGGAGATTAAGAGGAAATTTTGTGCTCATTTCTAGAGGAATGGGCATTGGGTGGAAAATTTTTGGAAACTACATCCATCTCGCCATCAGAGTAATGGCAAGCCAAAGATGGAATGGAGGCCTATTGTAAAGGCAAAGGAGGTTTCTACTCCACCACCAGTTGACAAGTCAACCCAGGACCAGGTAATACCTGAAAGTGAAAGTCCTTTAAAATGGGTAAGTCAACAATTTTTCAATTATATATTACATAATTCAGATTGATGAATCGTATGTAGTATTAAGTTTGGAGATCAGATATTGTGAGAAAATGCTGAGAGAAAGGTTTACAATACTCGGTGGATTTTCTTACTTAGAAAATTTGATTAATGCTCCAAACATATCTCCTAATCAGCTTGTGAGTACCTATTACAGCTTGGATACAGGAATTAACTCATATAAATCTTGGAGATTGATCTACCATTTGTGCAGACAATAGAGTTCTCAAAAGATCAGCTCGAACTTCATTCTGTGTAGAGGCATTGTGACTGTGTAGTAGAATGGTAGCTGAATCATCGTTGGCATTGACGTTGGGTCAGAACTTCATTCTGTGTAGAGGCATTGTGACCATGCAGAAGAGTGGTACCTGATATTGTATGTTAACAAGCGGAGCTCTCAAAGGATTAGCTTAGAATGTCATTTGATGTCAAGGCATTACAACCACACATACGAATGGTAGATGATCAAAAGACTTAGCATCATGCATTAGAGGCTTGAGGTCTTGAAAGAGGCTTAGCATCATGCATCGGAGGTGTTGAGGTCTACAAAGACTTAGCATCATGCATCGGAGGCTCAAGGTCTTGAAAGAGGCTTAGCATCATGCATTGGATGTGTTGAGGTCTATACTGAGACTTAGCATCATGCATGGAGGCTCGAGGTCTTGAAGAGGCTTAGCATCATGCATCGGAGGCGTTGAGGTCTATAATAGAATTAGCATCATGCATCGAGGCGTTGAGGTGCACGTAACAAACTTAGCATCATGCATTGGAGGCTTGAGGTCTTGAAAGAGGCTTAGCATCATGCATCAGAGGCGTTGAGGTCTACAGAGACTTAGCATCGTGCATCGGAGGCTCGAGGTCTTGAAAGAGGCTTAACATCATGCATCGGGCGTTGAGGTCTGCATATGCAGACTTAGCATCATGCATTGGAGGCTCGAGGTATTGCAAGAGGCTTAGCATCATGCATCGAGAGGTGTTGAGTTCTCATGAACGAGACTTAGCATCATGCATCGAGGCTCAAGGTCTTGAAAGAGGCCTAGTATCATGCATCGAGGTGTTGAGGTTTGTAAAGGGACAAGGTATTGTCCATCATCGACATCGAGATCAATCAAAGCTCTATGTAACATGGATTCCTTCAAACTAGTTTGGATTTTACGGAATCAACTCGGAGCCGGAGAGTGTGTTATAGAGTAAAAGAAGATCCTTGTTATCGAGATATCAAGAAGCTTAGCACCGCACATAAGGAGCATCGAGGTTTCATTGAAACTTAGCACCATAAAGCGGAGGCGTGGAGGTCTTCTTCAGATATCAGAGTGGCGTAGCGGAAGTGTCATGGGCCCATAACCCACAAGTCCCGGGATTAGTGTAGAGTTTTTGAAGTGATAAGGTTGGAGGAGAAGACCCAAGGGTCTACTACGGTTGCACTTCCAAGGTGGCAGTGAGTTTTTGATTCGGGACGATTTGGAAGCTTTTTAGGACAAAAGCCTTTCTCGGTGGGGAGGTGTGATCAGGGGATCATTTCTAAAAGTTCCCTAAACATCCCTAAATGGGGTTAGTGTAGAAGATCATCTCAAGATCTTTCCAATGATTGTGAGAACGTGACAACATGGACATCGAGAGCTCTAGATATGTTGGTCAAAGTTTAGGCGTGGGAAAAGTCAACTCGGTCAATTGGTCAATATTGGACCAATTGCACATTATGACACATGGCTTGCCACCACTCGTTGAATTCGCTCGATTTTCCTATCGGGAGATGACAAGTGGACTACATGATGACCGAGTTAATTAATTTCAATACCCCATGGTATGGGTCAAAATTTTATTTATTTGGTAAGTCCACTTACACACCATTCCAAATGCCAAACCACTATATATTAATGTTTATACATTAGTATTAAAACTTCACTTACCCACATAAACCAACCGACCACACATAACAGCCAACATGCTAGGTTATGTCCACGTGGTAAAGGCATGTAATGTCATGTGTGGAAGATTCCACGTGAGGAGAGGGAGGTGAAGTGGTGTTGTGGGAGGCAAATGCCATACGTGGAAGCTTCCACGTGGAGGAGGAGTGAAGCGGTGGTGGGGAGCAGGTTTAATGGTATGCGTGGTATTAATCCACGTGGAGATGGGGGCAATTATGCTCCAAATTGGTCCTTTGACCACTATGTTTGCATGGAGGATGGCTATTTAAAGCCTTAAACATTACAAAACCCCAAAATGTGGGATATACCCACTTCTCCTTAGCCACTCTTTTGGGATTTAATCCCATTTAAAATGCTAAGCGCCCATTTTAGAATATTTAATCCCATTAAAACAAGTAAATCCACCAATATGGGTATTTGATCCCATTAATTTTGGGACGGGTGAGGCTATGGTATTTTTAGCCTAAGGATTATATGGAATGCATTTTTAAGGACCCTATTTTTGTATAAATAGGAACCCATTCTATTATAATGGGACACACACAACCTAAGCTTATTATTTGTTAAGCTTATTGTGGACACACACAACCTAAGCTTATTATTTGTTAAGCTTATTGTGGGAACACACACAAATACGAGAGAAGCTCATTCTAGAGGGCGCTGGAGGCGAAGTCCGAGAATTTGAGAGGAGAATGAGAAATTGTTGTTGTGTGAAGACCTAAATTATTTTAGGCATTATTATTTTGATTATTATTGACCTATTATTTGTTAGGTAATAATAAATTAAATATTTGTGGCTAGGAGTTATTGAACTACCTAGTCGGCCTATAGCGCCATGATAAATTATTGTGAAGCTTTGGTATATCGACCGGAGAGCCATAGGGCGTTGTATTAGCGTCTGGAAGGGTGATCAAGAAGCGAAGATTTGAATAGTGGAGCTGGAGCCATCAAGCTTTCCGAATATGCCGGGAAGGTGGGAGTCGGGTGCTATTTTTCCCTTTTCGTCCAGAAAGTCCTGGTTATTCTTCTAAGCAAGTTTAAATAGTTTCCATTAGGTTTTCTTGTGAAAGTACTATTGTAACTTACAAGTTTTGACTAGTGGAATAGTTCGACCATGAACTTGGAGGCGTAGGAAATTACCGAACTCGTAATCAATCTTTGTGCAATTGTCTTATATGTCTTGCATTTTATTTTAAATTGATTACTTAAAATGATAAAATCATCGAGAAAATATTTAAAGCCTACAAGGGTCAGAGATTAGGTAGTAATAATCGATTATTTTCAGATCATACAGAGTCTTCTCTACCCAAGTGCGTGTGTTAAACTCGGATCCACCTTTGCTGAAGCCCATCATACATATTCTTCCTCCAAGTCATGTATCCACTCCAAAATACTTGCTAGAGTTAACTAGTATGTCCTCATCGCAAACCATCCTGAAAAAAACTGAAAAAGAGGTCCCAACAATAGAACCAATGATGCAGCCTAGAATTTACTAGATAACACCCTAGACATGCTGACACATCACTCAGCCTAGACTAAGCGCTCACCCAAAGCATGCAAAGGTACCAGGTCCCTCTTTAGGGTTGTTGTAGTAGGATGTTAGTGTGATGAAGGAAGAAACATATAGATCCATATCTAATCCATCATTCTATAATGCATTCTATATTTAGATCTATGAAAGAACAAGTTTTAACAATAATCATGATTAAATCAAGAACATGCACTACTCAATTACACACAAGAATGACACTTAGATTCAGCCAATACCTTCCATCCATTAATAAACATAGAATCTCCTTACAATAATGGCATTCTATACCAATGCACACATGGATCGATACAAGTATCCCAATCATATGCACATATCTCTTTATGCTTACCTCTTATACTACTGCATATACCTATATATCTCTCATATACCTATATAAACTACTATGTGATTCACATCATATATATATAGGGTTGGGACTTTCCCATCATCACTTCTCTATTCCAAAAATAGACCACATGCTATTAATGGCCACGCACCATTTACGAAATAGCCACACATGTAAGTGTTCTATCTATAGACCTCTTATAGTTAACCAAAGTGACAATCCTATTCTTATCCCATCTCGATGTAAAATGCTTGATCCGATCCTCCAAAGATAGAAAATGCATGGCACGCATGTGTCCGTATTGTTGGTGTGTTCGCACGCCATCTTCTAAAAATAGGTCTTCATGCTCAAAATTGGTTAAGTCTGAATGTGAACTTACGCTCCATGTGTGCATTCTTCCTATCCATTTACGCCCTTAAACTCCGGAGGTTGGGTGATAGGTAATAAGGTCATGAGGGTGAGGTGTAAGGCTCAAGGGTCAACTTTGGGTTAGGAAAAAAATTTTTAAGGAAGGCGAGTTGGTGCTATATGGTGCAATGAGGTGAAAAAGGCTAGCTGACCATGGTCATGGGTAACCAATTTTAGGTCAAGAGAAAACAAGTGTAGATGCATCGGGGCATATGCGAATGTTGGTTTAGGGAAACCAACGTCGGTCGGAGTCGATTTGGGATAAAAAGGTAAAATCCATGTGAATTATGGATTCATTTGTGCTTTTCCATTTGTGAAAAAAAAAGAGAGAGGTGTTTTCATACCATTAAATTTGAGAGTGACCATGATTGGGATAGATTCTAGGATGATTTAGAGAGGTGACGAGTGGTTGGAGAGGTGTAGAGGTGGGCCTATGAGATATTTTTGGTGATTTGATTGGTGAGAGCAGAGGGGTTTGATTGAACATGTTGACATAGGAGGAGGTGTGGGAGGACCCACCAAATCAAAGAGATGAAGAGATCCAGTGAAGTGATGTCAACAGTGTAGAGGTAGGATTCAATCCTTTCTGGTTGTTTTTGATTGAATTTGTAGGAAAAAATGAAATAAAATGGGGGGAATGAAAAATTCAAAATGTAGTTAAAAATGGAAGAATTTGGGTATGGGGCAGGGTGCAATGTAGATTAATTAGGTTGTAAAATGGAAATGGGTGGGGTTGGGTTATTTTGGGTAGGTTTTAGGCTTGTTTTTAAATTTTAGAAAATTGGGGCATGGGGGTTTGGCTTTGGAGCCGAACCTAGAGATCGCGATGTCGGTTAGGTCATGGCGACGTCGGTTTAACATGCCAACATTGGTGGGAAAATATTTGACCAAGCGTCGAGTTCGGGTGACTAGTATCGGTCAATGTGTGGCGTTGGTCACTATGAAAAGTGACTTAGTTTGAATAGGTTAAGTTGAGAAGGCCAAAATGGGGTAAAAAATGAAATTGGAGGGTAGATAGGTAGTGAATAAGGGAAATAGAGAGGGATGAGGGAGAGAAGTAGGTGGGTGAGGGTAAATATAGGTAAACATAGGTGGGTAATAGAGGAAGATTAGGTCATAGTGATGGAATGGGTATGGGAACTTGGTAAGCTAAATTAGAAGAAATGATAGGCTAGGGAAGTAGTTAGGAAATAGATAGGTGGGGTAATTAGGTTGTAAAGAAATGGGAAAAGTAGTTTAGTTTTTGACATTGTTGAGTGGTATGGATGCATACATGACATTAGTTGATGATGTGGGACTGTGTCCCACCATTATTAGGGAAGATGCATCCCAATGTTACTGAGGATAAGTGGAAACATATGCGAGATGTTAGATTGGTGGGCATTAGGCACTATAGGTGGATCTGATGGGATCATAGTCTCATGGTCATGGTCGTGCTCATCGATAGATGGGATGTAATGACCAACACCTTTCATCTACCCACTGATGAGATGACCATCATGTTTAGAGGATGTATAGGATTATTGCATACTTCTATTATTGGTGAGCTAATATATTTGGTATCAGCAGATGGAGCCTTGAGGTGATGATTGAGGTATTTGGAGAGATGGTGAGTGACTTGATTGAGCATAGCACAACACTAGTCTTGTTTATGGGGCTTTATATGTTACACACCATAGGAAGAGATGTGTTTTAGTGTTGATGATGGTGGTGGTGGGGTGTTATGCACTTCCTGATTTAGAGGGTGGTTGGTTTCCTAGAGGGGATGATGGGAGTATTGTGAGATATGATTAGGATCGAGTCTACTTTGCATGGGCACCTGCATATTTAGTGCAACTATATAGGGAGTTGTGGGCTTACAGAGGATGACACTACAACATCTATTGTACATTCCTATTGCACTATTGGGCATATGAGCATATTGTGGTAGTGTGGCCATGAGGACTACTAGTACCAGATTGGCACCATGGGGGACAAAGGGTAGGTTATAGGAGGTGGGTGGCCATAGGTGGTCATCCTCAAGTAGAGGAGGTAGCTCGTGATGTAGTATACTATAGGTGGGAGTTGGAGGGCTTATATGTGATGGACATAGTGGTGGCCCTATGTTGGTTTTTTGAATTTTAGAGGATGGATGAGGAGCTACATGAGTTATAGTTATTATGGTGGATATAGGGAAGATGTGCTGTGAGCATGAGATGATCTCGATTGAAAGAGTAGTCGATGCTAATTTAGATTACAATAGGATGTGCTGCCACCCTTCCCATAGTACCTGCAGGGATGATGTGGAGAGACCTTTGTCTCCACCTTGGCCCTAAAGACCCACAAGACAGGAGGAGGTACCAGTGGATATGAGATTGGATGATGCGTAGGGACCATTATGGCATACAAGAAGTGGTGGGAAATAGAGTTACAGGAAGCACCACCACCATGTCCAGTCAAGTCTAGACTTAGCCATAGTGATGGTTAGAGGATGCCCTACTATAGAGGGACATGGACAAGCACATGTTAGGAGTTTAGTTGACAAAACACAGTTCAAGTAGTTACTTTGATAGGGAAGGTGACTACATTACAGGGTCAACTACTGCTCTTCCTAGGCATAGGCACATAGTATAGGTACATGTAGCTCCTATAGGGATGGTGCATGTAGTAGTGCATGTTACTATAGGGACACAAGTTACTAGTTTACAAGGATAGTTGGTAGCATGTGCAGGCACAGGTTGTGGCCTTATAGGCCTAGGTAGCTACACAGTACCAACATAAGCACCTTGGGACAAGGTCCCGTAGTATAGTAAAATGACACCAAGACAAGGTCCTCTATTGGTAGGGTAGAGTTCACAGGTGGTAGTTTAGGTGATGGCACCACCCCATACCATATCTATGGTGAGGTTCAGGATGCCTAAATGAGGCCCACTATTACTAGGACCATCTAGCCACTGCAGGTATTGATGTTCCCTCATATATCGAGCTTAACATGGCCCAACAAGATAGCTAGTGAGAGGACCAGTCTAAGACTCATAGCTTAGGTAGCACATGGGGTCTGGCCCCAGAGAGACATGGTCGAGGTGAGGTTACTTGCTCTCAGGCTCAGGCTCGTAGAGCCAAGGGGAGGAGATGGAGGTCAGGTAGGGACCAATAGAGGGTGGAGAGATGGAAGGGTGGTGAGAGAGGAGAGAGGAGGAGACAGGTGAGAGTGGAGAGGAGGTTCGGTGGGGTTGATTGATCATGACATTTGATACTTGTATGATGATTTTTTTTGATATATATACCACTGCGTGCCAAAGATTTTGTGAGATTGTATATGAGAGTTTTGAGACACTTTGATTATTTATCCATGTGTATATATGTATTGATACACAAACATTCCTCTTTATATAGTTGATGATTATTATTGGATGGATGATGTAATATTTTTAATTTCCATTGTTATTATGTACCATGGGAACTAGGTGAGTTAGGCATGATTGAGTCTAGGTCATTTAGGCATGATGGAGTCAGGTATAGGCATGGTTTGAGTCAAGGTATAGGCATGGTGGAGTTAGTATAGGCATGGTGGAGTTAGGTATAGGCAGTAGTATGGATGGTAGGTATAGGCATGGTGGAGTATATGTATAGACATGGTTTGGTAGGTATAGGCATGGTGGAGTCTAGGTAATTTCAAGTTACTAATCTTATGGAAATAATGTATTGTATGTATGTTGTGGTTAAATTTCCAAGTAATTAATATCATGGAAATATGAAATGATTTAAGTAGAATATGGTTGTGGTGATAAAATGGTAGGTATGTATGTTTTTATGATATATTAATTTCCAAGTTTTTGTGTAAATGGAAACTAACTAGGGTAGAATGTGAACGTAAAGGGGAAAATTGGTTTAGGGGTAAAAGTGGCCGAGCTAACCTCAAGGGCCCCATGCCCTGGAGTGCTACCTACATAGCCCCAAGTGAAAAGGGGCCTAGGATGATGTAGTTCTCCCATAAGCTAGGGAAGAATATGATAAGGGAGATGAATGGGTTGGTAGGTTTTAGGCATGATTGAGTCTAGGTCATTTAGGCATGGTTGAGTATAGGTTTTAGGTAAATTGATGGCATAGTTATATGAGTCTAGGTCATTTAGGCATGGATGAGTCTAGGTTTTATGGTTGAATAGGTTGAATATGCATGGGTGGTTTGAATAGGTGTGGGTGATTTTGGTGGAAGAGGAATTCCTAGAATGTAGGTGTCAAAGGTTTGGTCATGTGAAGGAGGATCAATAAGTAAGAAAAGAGGTGAATGGTAAGAGGAGAAAAAATCCACCTAATTGGTAAGAACCATTATGAGTCTATCATACCAAAGATTGGCTTATGAACGTAAGACCCTAAAGGCATTGCATGATTGACTATTCTAAGGGTGAAGAAAGTCACATGATCATGAAATGTCACATTTGTGGCACATCCCTTGAGTAGGTAGAATATTAGAAAGGAAATATGGTGAGGTGAAATGGGTTTTTTTTAGCGTAACCTTGGTGGAGACAACATGCCTCTTTTCTGAAGATACCCAAGACCAAAATAGGAAAGTCCATGATGAAAAAGTTATCTTTTTCTTTTTGCTTTTTTTATATAACTGATCGATGTGGGAAGTCTATGTGGGATGAATAGAATATCTCCTTGAGGTCTTCGTGAAGCTGATCGATGTGGGAAGCTTCAAAATATTTTTATTTTATTTTTAGAAATAGTCTTCTTTTTGTGATAGACTATGTACAATAGGGCTAGCTTTTTATAGTTGTCCTTTGAGGGAGTAGTCTATTTATAGCAGAAAGATGGAAAGATAGATGTCTTTTTGGAGGGAGTCATCTATTTACAAGAAGTTTGACTCAAGGAGTTTGAATTTGAAAATCCCGTATATTACTTTTGAATTTTTTTTTTTTTTTGGACTTTTAGGTCATGGACAAGACTATAGAGAAGTATAGGCTTCTTTTATGAAGACAAAACCATAACACACAAGGTTAGCTATGAAAGAGAGGTTTTAAGTGATGAAATGACCATGGGATTCCATCCTGAAAAGGATGAAAAGTATCCATGAGAATCATGCCATGAGTAGAGCCATGGTACTCATATTGAAGATAAGGCTGAAAGGTGATGGGTAATCACATGATTCTTGTTTAGTCATTGATCCTTAAAATAGGTAAGTGGAAGGTGAATGTTTCTCAAGGGATGAGCATTTAATAGACAAAAGGTGATATAGGACTTGATTCAACAATAGAATGGTCGAAGATGCAAGGCATTGAGGGGCTCAGAGTTTGAGTTTACCTTGAGTGAAGATAAATGATAAGCACCGATCCATAGGCATGAGTAATGATATAGGGTCCAAGCCAATTAGGAGAAAATTTCCCCATTTACTTTTCTCCACTTTTGTTACATGTTGATTTTCCTTCAGGATGAGGTTTGACCTTGAAGGTTGTTCTTGGACATGTTTATCATAGGCACATTTGATACATTTTTGGTAGATTTGAAGGTGATCGAGAGCATTTAGATGATGTTCATCTAATAACTCAAGTTGTGCCAAATGGTCATGAAAAAAATCATCATCATTGAGCATATCTTTGAGTGAGATATGAAGAGATGGAATTTGGAACTTTGAGAGGCAAAAAACCTCATACTTGTAGACCAAAGAGAAAGGTGTGGAGTGAGTTGAGGTGTGAATACTAGTGTGATAAGCCCATAAGGAAAAAGGAATGTGTGTGTGCCAATCCTTACCAATATCATCAACCAACTTTCATAAGAATTTTGTTTAGGTTTTTTTGTTAGTGATCGATTCACTTGGCCATTTATTTGAGGATAATAAGGTGAAAAAAAATTGAGTTGAATTTAAAGGCATTCACGAAGTTTCCGTAGGTTTTTGAAGTTTAATTGAATTTTTTCCATCATCATGATGAGGTGATGAAGATACCAAAGTAAAAATGATGTGATGGTTGATGAATTACATATTTTCTTGTCTTTTTCAAAAATAAGAGAGTCACCAAAGATTTAATTGATTTAACATTAAGGTTATGAAATAATCCATTGATGACATTTGAGTGAATATTTGGTTGATATTATTCTCCAACAAAATCCAAAAATCTAGTTTGAAAGATAAAGCATCATAGACTATAAGGCATGACTAGAATGAATGATGAACTCTAGCACCACCCCCACTTCACAAATTTGAACCATCAAGAATAATCATGGTTTGGTAAATGTATAATCCAGGAGGTGAAGGATATTCTTAGCAACATCTAAGGATGAAGTGACCCCACAAAAATCAAAACTTCCTAGATGGTGTATGGAATTTTAAGAGAAGTGCATCGTAATAGGTTGGTCAAAAAATGGTTTATCCTTTGAAATATTTTTGATGGATGAATTTGAGATCTAATTTTGAAGAAGCATGAGCCAACATGCAACACATTGATGTTGGTAGGGCTTAGTGTACATGTAATGTAAGGGGTCAGTATTGGTGACAAATGAAGGTTTTTGGTTGAGTAGGTAATGCAAAAAGTTTAGTGGTATAAAAAATAACTAGGACATATTTTCATGATGTGAGTATATCTAGTTTTTATAGTCTAAAAAGTACATGAACTTATATAATAAACCTCTTCTCCTTTGTTGCTCATCACAAATAGTGAGCATGACACCCATGGAATGATGAGAAGAAAAGAAATGTAAAGGTAAAATGGATTTGGTCATCCTTAGGTGGAATGAACACGGGTGGTTGGAGAGAGAATTGTTTTAAGGCATCAAATGATGTTTATACTTTGGCATTCATCATCCCATTTACAAGGAGACATCCTTTTTTGAGAAGATGATGAAATGGATTAAGTGATTAGAAAAGATGAGAAATAAAGTGAGCGAATAGATTACAACTTGCCTCATGAAACTATTGAAGTTGATAAAAGGTTAGTAGGTGGAGGCATCTTGAGAATAGCCTTGATTTTAGTAGGATCAACTTCAATGCCATGCAAAGAAATGATAAAACCAAGGAGATTTTCAGAGAACAAAAAGACACACTTCTTAGGTTGAAGGAAAACATAATATTTGATGAGACAGTCAAAGACAACCTTAAGGATGGAGGTGTTTCAATGATGTTTTCCTTGATGTTTAGATTTGGAAAGAAGATTATCAATGTAATCTTCTAATATGTTATGCATGATGTCATGAAAGATATAAGTCATAGCCGATGATATGTAGCACCAACATTTTTAAGGCCAAAGGGCATGACATGATAGTAGAAGGTCCCTAAGGAGTGATGAAGGTGGTTTTGTGTTGATCTTTTGGGGTGAGTAATATTTGGTTATAACCTAAGAAACCATCCATGAGTGATAGCATCTCATGGATGGTGGTGAGATCAACTAGTTAGTCAATACTAGGTAGAGGAAAGTCATCTTTGGGGAAAGCTAAGTTAAGGTCATGGAAATCCATGCAAATGTAGAGTCCCCCTATCACTTTTGTGATAGGAATGATGTTAGAGATCCATTGGGGATAATCAATGGGTAGAATGAAGGAAATAAAAAGAAGGGCTGGAGTTCTTCTTTGACAAGAAGGGAAATGTGAGGATGCATTTTTTTAGCTTTTATTTCACATGGGTTTGGCATCAGGAATGGTTATGATATTGTGGACCAAAATGTTTGGGTCAATACCAGGCATATCAGCATGTAGGACCAAAGAAAAATCATTGTTATGATCCCAGAGGAAAGAAGTGAAAGCTTCTTGTTTAGAAACATCTAAAGATTGGCCTATTTTTTAGAATGTGTGGGTCATCTGAGTGTGAATGTTGATTTTGATGGTTGATTCATTCAACATGGTTTGCATCTCAGAAGGTAATGACTGGTGAATATAAGAATCTTCCACACAAGGTAGGTGAGAATAGACTCATCATCCTGACATTGAATGATGTTAATAGAAGGTATATCATCATTGATCATGTCAGGATATAGAAGGGAAGAGAAGAGGGAGCCTCACCATCACATTGATAAGTTAGAGGTCCCAAGGAAATGGTGTTCACAAATTTTTTTTTAGGAGGAATGGATTTTGGATCCATAGACTCTATAGGTGAAGGTGGTGAATGAGGTGAATGGGGTGGGGAATGTTTATCATCCTCAATGAGTTTGACTCGGGCCTTCTTAGAAGGTGGTTTGGAAAATCCAATACCATTGTGGTCTTTATGCTTATGAGTGGTGCAAGGAATGACAGTATGGTGGCCTTGTTCATAGAAACCAAATCCAAAGCCCTTCCAAGCACAATGATGGAGGAAGGTGTGGGTGAAGTGGTGGTTGGTGAGAGATTGAAGGTCGAGAGGAAAATGGTTGAGTTTGGGAAGGTGGCTCGGGCAAGTAGGTAGAAGCATCAAGTCCCCCATATGTTAAGTTGGTGTGAAGGTGGGGAGGACCATAGGGGAAAACCTTCACCTATGTGGTGATCATAGTAGGGATGTTGGTGAAGGTTACCATACTCTTGAGGAGTAAGGAATGTGTCAATGTTATAAAGGTGGTACTCCCCTAGAGTGAGGCATTGAAAAACACCTTCTAAGGGATCAATAGTTGGTATGTGGGTAGTGGGAATGGATGAATCACTAGAAACTGGGAAGAAGAAGCATTGGATGTTTGAGAAGTAGATGGGTTGGTATGATGGGTCAGCTGTAGAAGCTAAAATAGTGGGAATAGAGGAGTTAGTTGTGGAAGATGTAGTAGGTAGAAGTGGTGGATGAGGCAGTGGCTGAAGAAGAAGTGGTAGTGGTGGTAGATGCCTTAATTGGTATAAGGACATCATTGGGTCGATACAACATGTTATAGGTCTTGAAAGGTGAAGGGTTGGTTGGAATGGTATAGTTGTGCCCTTCATGTTTGAATTTTAAACAATGGTGTAAGGTTGAAGGAACACAACCCATGGTGTGAATCCAAGGGTCGGCCAAACAACATGTTGTACTGGAATTCCCCCTCTAAGACATAGAATAATTTAGGAATGGTATGGGCCTACATGAATGTGGAGAATGATGGTGTCATGAGGGTGGAAGTCATGGCATCATTAAATGAATGCAACATAACTAGGTTATTATGCATGTAATTGGTAGGGATGCACATTTGTTTACACATGGGAGGAAATGATGTTGATATTAGCACCTCCATCGATCATAACATCAAACACATATATTATCAATGTAGATGGAAATAAATAGGGTAGGGGTTAGGATCATTGATTGAGAGGTACAATCTCATCATCAGAGAAACTAAGAGTGGCTATTTGATGAGTGGTAGTGGAGAGAGAGGAAGGGGGTGAAGTGGTGAGAGAGGCCACATGGTGAGGAGTGATAATGGATGCAATAGGTATAGGTCATTAGGTAGAACCTCAATAGATTATAGGACCTCAATGAGGGCTGATGATGAGACTTAGAGGTTTGGATGAGGTCATACAAAGACATTTTGAGAGGAGACTGGTGTAATTGTTTAAGCATTGTATGATGGGAAACCCCATCAAAAATAGGGTATGGGTCCACGGATGGTGATTTTAGGTGTGCAGTGTAGATGGAATATTGGGTAAAAGAGTAGTGGATGAGCTGGTTGTTTTCTCCTTTCCTTTTCCTTCTAGGATCGAGTGGAAATTTGAACCATATTGATCTATGGTAAAGGAGAAAGTGAGTTGTGATAGGTGTAGTGATAGGATGGGAAAAAATATGGTGAGGGAATATACTGGTTTTGTGAAAACAATGCAGCACATTGGCATTTTGGTGGAGGTTTGGCTAGCTCTCTTATGTGGACCATATTGATCTCAAATGTTGGAGGAGGATAAAAGGGTTGTGGAGGTGGAGATGAAGGTTGTTGAATAGGTAAGGGATGAGGATGTGTGGTGATAGGTGTAGGTGGAATAGGGTCCTCATCTAAAAGATCATCATCATCAAAGTTTTCTTCGAGAGGACATAGTTGGAGAAGAATAGTCTTAAGAGCCTTACAATTTTCCACATCATGCCCTGACACATGATGGTAAGCAAAATTTTGGTATCATCAAACCCTTTTGGTTTAGGTTTGAGTGGGTCATAAGGTCTAAAGTGGTGGTAATGTGATGACAGAGGTTTCAAAAGGTTAGCTAAGATGTTGGTGTAAGACCCTACCAATGGATCACAATGTGAAGTAAGTGTGGGTTCTGGATGGAAGTGTGGGTGAATTTGGTGGGAGAGGCATCACTGGAGGTGGAATGGAGGTTGAGTAAGTTTGACCACTTGTTTGGTAGATAGTATGGTTTTAGGTTTGGATTGCACCTTCTTGGGTAAAGATGTAGTAGGTGAACTAGTTGTTGAAGGTGGTGTAGGTTTAACTACCTCTTTGGAAGGTAGTGGGTTTTGGGATTTGGTTACACCTTCTTGGGTAAAGGTGAAGAAGAAGTGTGTGATGTAGAAGGGAAGGTGAAGATGGTGGAAGGGGATGGGTTAGCCAAGGTGATAATGGAGGTGTGGTGAAGGTTGTGGTAAGAGGAAATGTGGAAGGTACTAGTTGAGGAGAAGGGAATGACATGGGTAATGATGAGGATACTGGAAGTGGTGTAGGTATAGGAGGTAGAAAGGATGTAGGTGATGAGAAGGCGTAAGTTGTGTAGGTAATTTGGGTGTAATAGAGGATCATGATGAGGTGGGTTGTGTTTTTGGTTTACTCTAGGTAGGAGGTGTTTGGCCAAGGTTGATGGGTGGGGACCTAGGATAGATGGAAGTGGTGAAGGTGACAGAGGGGTAGTGGGTGAAGCTGGTGTATGTGGCCTAAGGGTTGGGTCTTCTTCTTAGGTGGGGGAATAGTCTTTGATGATGGCTTGTGAGGATGTGGCTAAATCTAGTTTGATAGGAGGATGGACTAGACTTGATGTTGACATGACTCCTAATGTGGTAATGGGTCTGGATGGAGGAAGGTATAGGTGTAGGTAAGGTTTTAGGCATAGGAAAAATTTTTTTGTTGGTAAAGGTTTAGGTGTGGGTGAGGGTGATGAAGAAGGGGTCACTGCTACAATTGGCATGGGCATGGTGGGTTTGGTTGTCTGAAACACCTTTGGATAGATCATGGAAGTGTTAGCAGACAACATCTACATTTGAGTTGAGATAGGAAGTCGAATGTCCCCAAAGCATGGAATTGTCAACATAATCCAAGTGGTCGGCCAAATGTGAGAATGACACCAATGTAGGGGGGATGATGTTGATTTGGTAGTAATCCTGTAAAAGAATGTCTATGAGATAGGGAAATGGTTGGCTTTAGACTCTGTGGGTAAAAGAGAGAGAGAGAAAATCAACAGGATCCTTGAAATCCAATGGAGAATTGTCACCAATAGGAAGGGATGTTGCTAATGGATCCCCTATGGGTAGGGGAGATGGAAATTTGGATGAGGTAAGTTTCATTTGGTGAAGAAGAAGGTAAGCATGACTCTCCATGGGTAGAAGAGTAAGTATTATGGGTTTTTTCGTTAGGTTGAGAGGTGAGTGGGGAAACTACACATTGACTAGATATGGTGGAATCCTCCATGGGTGAAGGAGAAGATAAGGGAGACTCCTCTATGGGTAAAGGAAGATGAAATAGGTCCCTCCATGGATGAAGGAGCTCATGCAAGAATCTCCTCGATAGATGGAGTAGGAGGAAATTGAGTAGGAAGAGTTGGTATGATGATGTTGAAAAACAACATGAACCTCAACATTATTATCATTGGTCGAAGGTTTCACCGGTTTGGTTAGATGATGGGGTGTGATTTGGGAATGACTTCTTGAAGATGTGAAGGTTTTGATTAGCCGGTGCATTAGGATTATCCAAGATGAGATCTCCATTATCTAACATTTCTTGGATGATATTTTTGAAAGTTATACAATTACCATCATTATGACCTCTAATGTGATGATAGTTGTAGTAATCATTTTCTTTTGTACCATGTAGGCACAAGGATGAGAGAGGGTCAAAACTAGTATGTGGTTTGATGGGTGGAAGAGTGACTGCTCTGGATTTTAGAAGTTTTTCTAAAACTGAAGAGTAGGGTTCTCCTATGGGAGTATATTTTCATTGCTCTCGCTTGAACTAAAAATCCTGAACAGGAGAAAGATTGGAAGAAGGATTTGATTGGTTGGATGGATGAGATGATGGGCTGGATTCAAAAAACTACTATTGTTGGTAGATCCTTTTTCTTTAGAATAATTATTTTGTGGTTTGGAAGAAGAAGAGGTATCATTTGATTTAAACACAACATTCTTGTTATGTAATTGTATCTTCTTCTCTTCAATGGCACAAATTTCAAGTTTTGGGCCATGGTGAATGCCTCGTCAAACATGTAGAAGGTTTGAACTTGGAGAGTTGGTGAGATGTGTCTAGCACAAGCTCTAGTGAACAAACTCTATTAACTCAGTTTGAGGTAGTTGGAATGTGAGTTGGTTGATCAGGCTCCCAATGAGTGAAAAAATCTGTGATAGATTCATCTTCATATTGGGTGTGTCACATGTACAAGTCAGTCATGGTGACCTTCTTGACAATGTTGATAGAAAAGTGGTCTAGAAAATCTTGAGCTACCTGATTAAATGAAAAGATGGAATTCTGGGTAGAGCACTATACCAATCTAAAGTTGGTCTATCAAGGACATTGGGAATGTCCACAAGAGAAAAGTGTCATCATGAGTGATTAGATAACACACATGTTTAAAAGAATGCAAGTGTTGTTGTGGGTCTTCTTTGTTGTTGAATGGTTGAATTTAGGAATTTCCCAATGGGGAGGGTATGGATGAATGGAATGGATGGGTGAATGGGCTCATTACAAATCTCATTGTATGTCAGAGAGTTATGTGAGCTGGAGATAGATGCTTCTAATGTCTGCATCTTGTCCATCATCATTTTGATAAGATCATTGGTAGGTTGTGATGACTAGGCACCCCCTGTAGTATAAGGGGGTAGATGAGGTGGGTATGATGTGGGTGGCATCCCCAAGTATGTGGTGGTGCCGAGTATGAAAATTGTGAGGAAGGAACATAGGCTGGAATAGATGTAGATGGAAAGTATCTGAATAAGTGGTAGATGAAATAGGGGTTGTTGGTGATAAGTGTAGGTAGGTGGAGTGGATGTAAAGACTCTCAGTAGAAATCGAGAGGAAGAGACTGTGGGATGGAGAGGATGATGTTTTGGAAGGGAGTATGGGCTGCTCCGACACCAATGGTGGTTGAGATGCAATAGGTATATGAGAGGTGGCGGGTGTAGATAGACCTACACTCAAGGTGGTTGATAAAGGCATGGTTGACATCGTAGGAGTGACAAAAATGTCAAAGGCATGATAGATGCCATAGGTGCAATAGAATATCGATGATGTAGGGTCAAGTTAGGAAACCATAGGTGGTAAGGTGGAAGAGGGTAAGGCCAAGCTAGTAGTAGTAGATGATGTAGAAGTGGGTGTGAGGGTAGGAGGAATGGACACATGCATGCCATATACAAGCTTCCTTGATGAATCATGGGTAGATGAATGAGTGAGATAGTATTGTAGAGTGATGGGGTTGTGATCAAGGAGTCTTGTGAACTCCTCATCACCAGTGGGTATGGAAAGATCCTGATTGGGGTCCATAGGTGATGAGATGGAAGGGGGTGATGGGCTAGGTGGGAGTGGCTGGTGGCTAGCATGAAACATGAGAGTGTTAGCTTGTTTATGAGTCAAAACCATGTGATGATGATAGAACAAGGTATTTGAGCTTTGTTGATAATGTAGAAAAACATAAAAGAAATGGAGAAAAATGGGTTTAAAATGTGTGATTTGATCATTGTTTTGATTGGAAAATCAAAACACAGAGACCCGACATCGGTTGGGGTAACCAATGCCGGTATGAGGGGGTAACCACCATCGAGTAGATAGACCGATGTTGATTCTTATGGAGAAATGAAAGATTTGTAAATATGGTAATAAATGATGAAAAGATGAAGTAGAACTTGGACTTGAAAGGTGATATCAAAGGACTCAAAGAGATATAGTAAATGAAGAGAAGTCACGAGAAAAAAATAAATATAGATTGAATGCTACTTTGGTAAAAATGACCAAAACAACATAAAACCGATGGTGGTTAGTGAACTAATGATGGTGAGATGATGAAACCGATGGTGGTCATTGGACTGACACTAGTTACTATGAAATCTGTGAAAAATGGAAAAAGTGAATTTTTGGTGATTTAGGTCAAATAAAAAGACCAACTCAGAGACCGAGTATGGAAATGATTAGTCCTAACACACTCAAAAAAGTTGGAATACACCAACTATGATTGTGGAGTATGTAGGAGAGAAAAAAATGAAGAAAATGAACTCACACCTCAAAACACAAATCAAGAAAAAGCTAGAAAACATGAAATCCTATGATGTAGATTTTATGTTGTGGCTTATGCCATTTAGGAATGACTTGTGAATAGAATAGATTTTTGGTTACCGAAGGGTGCCCTATAAAAACTAAAAACTATGGCTGGTTTTAGGTAAGTTTTGGCATGGGGATCCTTTTTTGATATGATAACTAGCCAGAAAACCAGCTGGAGCCCATTGTCAATCCTTGATCATGTGATCATTGACAACTTCTTCTAGGAAAGATGTTGTTTAAGAAATGTGTAGTTTTTTTTAGTGATTTGGTATAAAGAGTGTGCAAAATGTGAACTATGGTTTAGTTTTTCAACCATCAGTTGGGCATGACTTCCAGCATATAGGTTGCCCACAATTTAGATGAGCTAGAATGCAACATACAAAAATGAGATGCAAATATTTTAAACCCAAATCCACAATGAAATTGATGAGAGAAATAATGAATAGGCAAGAGTATGTCTTTCACTAATGCAATACAAAATAAAAAGAAGTGTTCTTTTTAATCCAAAATACAAGTTTCACTGAGATCAGTAGGAGAAGAAGAATGTTTCCAAGGGAGAAGATTTTAATGTGAACTTTATTTTAAAAAGAAATAAACACACAATGATTCCCTAAGAATGAATAATGCAAAGAACCCCAAATGGGTCCCATCAGGTGTGCCAAAATGTTTCACCAATAAGTTTTATGCTTTCTAGGATGAAACAAATAGAAGGTAAATGGTTAAGGAGGAATACCTATGAGGTGAAGGTGGAAGGTAGAATGTGCGTGTTGTTGACGTTATCCAAGATGATCGTAGAGAAATCCTTTTTTCTGGGAAGGACTACCTGTAGATGCAAAACAAGACCAAAAAAGAGTATTAAATAGCATATGACAGTGGACTTGCCTAGCGTATGCTAGATCTCAGGAAGTGTGGTGCTTCCTAGAGAGGTTGTCAATCCACTATTTAATAACAATTCAATGTGAATAAGAAACTAAAATAAATAAGGTCCTATTGCAATGTAATGATTTAGGTTTCTCATACACACAATACACTATATTTTATGCTAGATATCAAAATAACACTAAATCTAATTAGAATTAGGGTTTTTAAGGTTAGATAGGTGTATTTCAAAGGTCTGGTAAGGGTCGGGGCTGATTGGTTGAGGTTTGGGTTGGTTTTGGGTGAGTGGGAAGCTTGTTGGTCTGAGAATATAAAATGACACAGAGACCGATATCGGTTTGGTGGTGATGATGCCAGTATGGGGACTAAACCGATGGTAGTTAGGGAACCAACATCGGTAGGGGAAATAGGTAATGAACTATTAAAAATGGGTTTTAGGCTCTCTTTGTGATTGCATATAGAGTGAGGGTAGTGTGGTTTGGGTTGTAATATGGATGAGAAGACTCGGGAATACTAAGAAGGAGGTTTAGAAGGGTGAAAAGGCTTGGGGTGGTTGAATAGTGGGTTGGTGGGAAGATGGAGATATCGGATAATAGAAGAAATAAAAAATAAAGAAAGAAAGAGATCTATAAAGGATAAGCACAAATGATTAAAATCATAGTACTTACTTGGTATTTTGTAGATATCTGTGAGTTGAGATGGTTGATGGTGATTGATTGGTGAGAAGAGGTGCTTGAGTCCAGTGTCATGGAAGTACAACCTGTGTGCTCTCGTGAATATTCCAATGCTCTGGAAGGAGAACCAATTGCTTGTCTTGCACTATGGTTGTGTGTGTTCATTGTCTGGATGCAAGAGGGCTTGAAGATTTTGCTTGAATGCAATAAGGCTCAATAACTAAATGACCAACCTTAGGTAAAGGGTTGTAAAATTATATATAAAGGAACGATGGCGGTTTAGGTGACCAATGTCGGTCGAGGATAAACCAATGTCGGTTAGGGTGAAATAGTCTTATTTACCAAAAATAGGTAGATCTTCCCATATTTGGCATGATTTTTCCTTGTTGGGTCCGCTTAGGGAAGTAGATTTCATGTGAGAGAAGGCAAGGAAGATCTTAGAAGAAGTCTAGTTAGGTTTAGGAAGAATTCTTAGTTAGTTAGGTCAAGTAGTGACTCAACACTAGGAGTGATGACTCAGTGTTGAGAGTGATGACTTGGTCACTATGAGTTAAATGCCCTGGAATGGGTCAGGATGAGGTGTCATGATGAGGTGGAGGTGTGTCTTATTGAATGGGGAGACCTATATGTTGAAAGATGCTTCTATTAAAATTCAAGGAGCTAAGTTTACTAGAGAATTTAAGGTATTAGATCTTACTGAGGTGAAAAACTTTCCAACATTTATTAGGTGACCATGGTGTTATGAAAATAATGTAGACTTACACTTTAATAAGGGATACATAAGTTTTGAGAATAGGAATGAGTGTGTGATTATACCTTTGAATGAATAAAATCTACGCTGTATGTTGAGCCTATGAGTGAGGAATATTTGAATAGGATTTATGTGTGCACAAAACATGATCCCGAGAATGTGGAACCATCCACAAAATGTGTGTTACAAAGTGGGGAGATACACATAATTAATGATACCACAAGCTTGCTTGTGATAATTAGGCCCATGACACATATGAAATGGTTGGGCATGAGATGAAGGGAAGATTAAATAGAATAATTAGATTGTGCATGGGAAAAGTATAGTTACCGCGATTCACTCGAAGAAAAGCCCACGTCTTTCTTGCGTGCCATGGAGGAACACTTGGAGGAACGATGGTGATCAAAGAAACATGTTGGTCTATACTTTGTGTAGGATAGTAGCGACCTTGGTGGAAAACACAAAGAGATAACTTGTTGGGATGGTGAGAAGTGAGAATCACCTTCTCAACCAGGTTCACATGGAACAATATGCCTACACATATATGTGAATATTGTTATCACCAAATTACATCACCCTATAATTTTCCATGTGTGTGTACATAAGATATCAATGTAATTGGGTAACATGGAATTGTATCAAGGTGTGGGACCTTGCAATTGAGACAATTCCTAAAGAAGGCTATTTCCTCTTCCTAATATAATGCTAAAACTACTCCTACTACTGTTGGGAATACACCTACTACATCTATTCTATGATTCCAAGGGACCAGGGAGAGAGGAAAATATATAAAATGAAGAAATCCTACACTAAGGAGGTGATAGCACCAAGAGAAGGGTAGTTTGGACACTCTCCAAGACTGAAAATGGAGAAAAATGGGGATAGAAAGAATATTTTTAACATAACAATCTATAACACACATTTAGAAGATAATTTCCATGAAACAAAATCATCTAGAGAATGCAAAAACCATTAAAATGCACAAAATACCTTAAAATGCAAACGGAGAGGTCAAACGATGCAATAAAATAGAAGAAAGGGTTACAAAATAACCACAAAGCCTGATTTTATTGCTTCAATGAGTGACACTGATTCAATATACTTAAGAAAAGAGGCATGAATCTCTTTCCAAGTGCTCAAAATGAAAGGTTTAAATCCCACAATTCTTGTAACAACCTGTGAAGAAGGAGAGGAGAAAAATAGAGAATATCTAACTAACTCAAAATGAGCTCCTTTTACAAAATATAAGAGAAGGAGATAAGTAGCTTGAAATTCCTCTTCAACCACAAAAATGTCATTAATTCACCTACAAAATTATGGGAACCCTTGTAAAACCCATGCTTCCATGTACCTTTCTTTTGGAGAAGTAAAGACACCATACCTCATCATTTTTAGTGGTTGAACCACTTGAAAATTTTCCTCGAATGGTGGATTGAATTTCCTATTTTCGAATGCTTAACCTCATTAAAAGAAGAAATCTAGTTTTTGTGGTGTGGAGGATGTAGAAATATTTACAAAAAGTCCAATTTTGTGAAAATCAGTGCTTTTGGGAGAAATTTATGGCCATTTTAAGATTCGAGTGCCATACTGCCATAAATGCGAGTGGTTGAACTATTAAATCATGCGTCCGTCAAGCGTCAACTTTGCAAAACACCTTGAAAACCCAAAATGAAAGAAGTTGGGTTTGGGTTTGGAATGCAAGTGGAAAAATACATGCATTTGAGTTGGCATGTTCCAATGCTCCAAAAACTGAAATCCCAAAATTTAGAATGAGGAGGCTATCGATGTTTGACTGCGTGCCAGAGATGCCATTGACACCAAAAACATGAAACAAAGGAAATTGGGTTTCGAAACTAGAAAGCAAGTAACACAGACATGTAATTGAATCGGCATGTTCCAATTCTCACGAAACCCTAAAATCTAAAGCCCCAAAATACAAAAGTCGATACCGAAACACTATAAACCATCAAAGTTTGTAACCAAAAACACATTACACCGAACATGCATTTAGGGTGAGATCTTTGATGCAAGAGAGTACCGAAACCCAAAATGAGGAGGCGGAACTTTGACATTTTTTGTAGGAATTTGGGAAACCCAAAACAAGGAAATTTAGGATTCAGGGGTGGAAAACCAATGACATGGAACATGTTAATGGATCAACATGTTCGATGCATGAAGGACACTCGAAAACCCGAAATGAAGAAAACTGTTAAAACTTAGCCAATTTTAAGATTTTCACAAGGTGGGTATTGGCTAAGTGCGGGCCTGAATGGATTTACAAGGAGAAGAGGGAATGTCTTGAACTACTGCAACCCTTCTAAAATGTGAATTTTCCCATCTCTGATCAATTTGGTACGTCTTGCCCTAGGTCCAAGATGAAATGACAAGTTATCAAAATATCTTGAGGGTATTTTGGATAGAAAATATCATGGGAAGACTCCTGCTTTGGTACATGTCCATAATTATGAGAGAATATGGGTGCAAGGCCAGTGAGGTTTCCACCACCTCCGTGGGTGCATAAGTTTTATTCGACCATGCGAGGCTACACATGCATGTGGTATGTACATGCTAGGCTCAAAAATGAGACTACAAGATGATAAGATATGATTGAAGGTATGGTCCATATATTCTATATTTTTTAACAAAACTCAAGTACATGAAGAATTATAGATTATGAGGTGCATCACATTGGGAGATGACACAAAGGAGGAAGATATCATTCTTGAGTTACTTGGAGAGTTTGATTTTGAGGTATGCCTGGATGTTGAGGAAATGGAAGAGTTACAACTAGGTCAAGTATGGACGGAGAAAGAAAAATGTAAAATGGTATACCTCATTGATGATAAAGAATTTGAAAATTTAGAGGTGATCCATACATAAGGTGCACACAAAGTAATGGATATAATAGATGATAAGGCCCACATATACCATGCACCCATGAAGACAAATAAGGTAAACATTAGGTAACAAAGATCATTGATATCTTGTGTGACGTCTAGGATTTGTTTCCAATATTTACGACTACCATGAATTCAAAGGAGTGCACCACTCATTGGAAGAAATGAAAATTAAGATGAAAGAAGGTGCACACCACTTCAGAAGAGGCCTTATACGATGAACCCAAACCCACGTGTAAAAGTGAAGAAGGAAATTAATAAAATTCTTAAGTTTAGAATCATTGAACCAATTAAGGAATCTGATTGGGTTAGCCCTATGGTAATAAACAACAAGAAGGATGGGAGGATTAAGATTTGTGTAGACTACAGATAACTTAATGCCACATACATCATAGATTATTTTCCCACCCCATTTACCAAAGAAATCCTTGAGGAGTTCATAGGGCACGAAATCTATTCCTTTACATATGGATTTTTAGGCTATCATCAGTGCACATTGTGCCAAAAACCAAGAAAAGACAACTTTTACTACTTGAGTGGGGAAGATTTGCATATACAATTATGATTTTTGGATTGAAGAATACGTACGGTGGTATTCTCGCGCATTTTTGTACGGGAATTTTAGGATTTTATTTATAAGTTATTTTTAGGTTTACCTTGATGATTGGATTGTTTATGGGTTGGTAAAGGAACATTGTGATAATATGAGGCTCATGTTTGAGAGGTGCAAATAGTTAAGTATCTCTCTCAATATCAATAAGTTTATTTTTGTGACATCCTTTGGCACCTTACTTGGACATATAATTTACAAAGAAGGATTGTTAGTGGATCCTGCAAAGGTTGCGTAGTCATTTTGGGGTTAGAAGAGCCTACTAATCAAAGTTAAGTGTGAAGATTCTTAGGTCATATGGGATACTATAGAAAATTTATTAAGGGATATGCAAATATTTCGCACCATTAGAAGAGTTGTTCAAGGATAAAGGCAAATTTTATTGGGATGATGTGCAACAATATACGTTTGAGACATTTAAGGAGAGGCTTACCACTGTACCTATTTTGCACTTTCCTTCTTGGGATAAGCCATTTCATATGCATGTTTATGCTTATGGTATGACTATTGGCCCAATCTTGGTGCAACTTGGAAATGGAAATGTTGATCACCCCATATGCTTTGCAAGTAGGAAGTTGGCACCTGTGAGAACATAATTACACTACTACTTACCGAGCGTGAGAATTATCTATGATCTACACACTTCATAAGTTTCATTAAGACTTATTGTCCACACCATTTATTTTTGATACACATTATATGGCATTGAAATACTTAGTCAAAAAACTATTTTACAAGGGCACATCTTTGGTGGATACTTCTCTTTCAGGAGTTTGATTTTATAGTTGTTGTAAAGCTAGGAAAAATTAACTCAAGGCCTGATCATCTATCAAGGATAAATTTGAGTGAGGACACATATAGTATTGAGGATAAAATGCCCGATGCAAAATTATTCAATTTGAACTACCTCGCCCATAAATTTGGAGGATCTAGTAGTATTTTTACACACCTTTGGTTTGACACTTGAAGGAATGAAGTCATTAGAGAAAAATAAAATTTCTATACACATGCAACACCTTATCATTTGATTGGAGGTGACTTATAAAAGATGTGTAGAGATGAGATCTTGTGTTGGTATGCACTTGAACATGAGCACAAGGAAATTATGGAGGAGGCCTATGGTGGAATAATACGAGGACATTATGCGAGATGATTTGACTACATGTAAGATACTTATGGCTAGAATTTGGTGGGAAAACTTGTACAAATATGTTAAGACTTTTGTGAAATCTTGTGACCATTTTCAGCACATTGGGAAGCCCAACAAGTAGAGATGAGATGCCCTCAAGACCCTACTAGCACGAATACTTTTGTGAAGTAGGCCATTGAATTTGTAGGACCTATTACACCACCTACACGCAGGAATGGAGTGTGCTACATTATTACTTGTAAAAATTATCTAATAAGGTGGGAAGAGGCCATTCCTAGAAAATATTGACCGCAACCATAACAACAAGGTTTGTATGGGAAAATATTATTAGTAGGTATGGATGTCTCCATTAAGCTTGACTAGTGATAGAGGAACTCATTTCTTGAATGATACAATAAAAAATTGGTTGACAAAGTTTATGGTGGCGCATCATAAAACTACTCCTTATCACCCTCAAGCTAATGGTATTGTAGAAGCTTTCAACAAGATTTTGGGAAAAAAATCTTACAAATATTTGTGATGTTGGAAGAAAGGATTGGGATGATAAAGTGTCAACTATACTTTGGGCTTATAGGACCACATATAAAATATTGAATAAGGCCACACCATTTCAGTTGGTGTTTGGTGAGAGGTAGTATTACCACTGGAATTCATATTACCATCTCTGTGTATTGCATGAGTAGGTGAATTGGACGATGAGAAAGTAATTTAGGAACATATTGAGAAGATAATGTGGTTAGATGAGTGGCACATCATTACATGTTAGAGTCGAGAAATGAGAAGGCATGAGAAGGCTTGACATGATAGGCACATTAAGAATAATAAATTTATAGTTGGAAAGATGGTCCTTTCTTTATGACTCCAAGTTTATAAGCCATCTAGGGAAATTGAAGGTGCATTGGTTAGGATATTTTATAGTAACCAAGATACTTGAATTAGGCACATGTCGATTCTGGTGTTGGATGACACCATGGTTCTCGGTTACTTTAATGGGAGTAGGTTGAATCCTTATTATAAAAAAGCTTCTTGGTGTTTGTAATAAGCTAGTATTGTCATTTATATTAGATTTCCATTTCATGCTTTGTTTTTCCCTTTTATTGATTTTATTTTTATTTTTGTTATAATAACCATGCTTGTGTGCATATAGCCAATTACTATCGATTGAGTTTATGCATAGAGGTCCATGCCTACTTTTAGTATGGTGTGAACTAGGTACAAGTGCATGAAAAAGAGACCTTGTTGGTACCTGAAGATGAGTTGAAGTGGATGAAGATGTGCACGTGACGGTAGAAGGCTTGTGTGCTTAGGTTGTAGGGTACGTACATAGAAAAGAGAGAAAATGTGTTACAAGAAATGAGAAGGATGGTGATAATAAGAAAATTTCTTAGGATGAATACCATTTGTGGAAGAAACCACATAGTGTAACACGAGGTAGACAACAAAATGATGAACTATTTGGTGGAAAGTGCAAAGGAAAATGTGTAGTGGTGTAGGAAGCACACATTAGGATGCTTGTGATTGGGAATTAGTGACTATGACAGAAGGTTATGACTATAGTGCATGAAAGAAAGCAATAAACAATGTGGAAAAAGTGATCAAAAATCACTTAGAAGAAAATAGAGAAAAAGTGCAAAAAGTAGAAAAGTGGAATTAAAGTTGTGGTATGGTGGTAGTTGTAAGTAATAAATGTGGGAAATTTTGGAAATCTATAAATATGATGTTGAGGAAGGTTTTCTTATTTACCTTTCCTTGTGAATATTTTGAGTGTAAATTTGTGTGATTGTGTTCAGATTTACGATGGAATTTATGATGAAGTTTGGAAATCAAACAACCTAGATTTAGAAAATACATGGATATTTCTGTGGAGATCCTTTATGTAGAAGTTTAAGGCTTTAAGGTGTGAATGGTTATAATTGTAAAAGGTTGTGAGTTAGGGTTGAAGAAGCATAGGTTAAGCTAGGGCACCAAGTTCAACTAAGAGCACAAAGTTATTTAATTATGTTAAGCTGTTTGGGAATAAGGAAGGTTAACAAGCGAGAGCATTCGAGTGTAGGAGAAGGGTTTGAGATACCTAGGGCATGATTACACTAGAAGAAAAGTTAGAATCTTGTGTAGATAACAATATAACACCAAGAAGAGTACCTGCAACAAAAATAAAGAGGAAGAAGAAAGAACCAAAAATAGAAATGGAATAAACACCCAAGGAGAGGTTTTTACGAGATGTAATATCCAAAAGTAGTTATCATGGGACACATCCGGGAGTGTCACATCCAAAGGTGCAAGATGAGTGATTAAAATCATTGCACTAGTTCAAATAAGGACCAAATAGAAAGAAAGTTGGTGTAGAAGACTAACCAAAGGACAGAGGATGAAAAACCTATTTATGATGATAAATGATACAAGACTTTGGAAGGAGTAATGCAGTCGTGAAATATATGAATTGCATTTTTTTGGAAAACAAAGAACACCTATATTAATGGTTGATATCAAGGGTCTACGAAGACTTCTTTTAATTTTAAGGGAGATGAGTACACATCACCACGCTAATGATGGGAAGGATTATAGGGTTATGCAGCTCGGACAACTGAGATTGCTATTGACTTATATGATGAAGTAGGCATGGAAGCCACTATAGTTAAAATTACGTACTCAAAAAGGAGGGTGTGCTATGGATATTTCAAAGGTCACCGACCTTGTTGTCATGGTTTCTACACATCTATTGACTAAGTTTAATAGGTAGGAGAGATGGGGTCAAGTTAATAAGAAGTCGATTTACATTCAAAGAATATGGCAGAAGGCACAATATACAACCTTTTTCCTTTCATTGTAGGATTTATTGAGAAGGCATGTGTGGGTGATAAAATTTCAAGGGAATGATCCTCCTCTCCATTGTTTTCATGGAGATTAGAGTCCCAGATGGCCCCAATGACAAAATATGGAAGTACCCACTAGAGAATAAGTCCCGCCAAATGATTCATAGATTATACCTACAATAGGGTAAAAGGTGCATATAAAATAAGGGTGGAGATGTGGTATAGGAGAATGCATGAGGCATTTGAGCACACATGGCACATTTTGGGAAAATTTCCTCTGGTTTTGGATGGAAAGGAGAAATTTTCAATTTACCAAAACTTTTGCTTTGGAAGGTTATATTTGAAGAACTTGGAAAGAAAATTCCATGGTGTAAATTTCCATATGCCTTTACAACACGCTACTTACAAGCATCAACGAACTAGTTTTAAGACATGCACAAGTTGAGGTTTGATGATGATACGGTGGACTACGACTACCACATGTTGCGAAAAGACCTATGTGTGTCTAGGAAGGAAACCTACATTAAAACATTGATATCGATGATATCAACATCAATTCCATGAATTTGGCAGTTGGGAATGAGGAGAGAATGAAGATATACATATACCTAAAGCCCATATTAGTCAAAGCAAAAAATATGTTGAAGATGAGATGAAGGTTCTAGACCCACAAAAGGGAAAAAAATGTTTGGAATGAATAAATAACATGAGGACACTCCTCTTAGGACCACAAAGGAAGAAACTACTAAGGACGAGGAGGAGGAAAAGTTAGAGAAATAAGATAGTGTCATACTTGACCATGACACTAAAGGAAGAGTAAAAAGGATGTGCAAATAATGAGATAGTGGTGAAGGACCCTTTAAAACTATGAAGTCACCAACCACCTCACCACCTAAGACAAGCCCAAAGAAGAAGAAGAAGAGAAGATGAAGGATGGTGCGAAGGGGTGATACTAATGAGGCGGATGTGGTAGGAGAGCTTAATAAGGACAAGGAAGTTGGAAAACATGAATCTCCATTCCATGACTTGGAGGAGGAAGGACATAGAGGAAACAATGCCATACACGATGGAGAAATGCATGAGATCCATGAAGTAAGGTAGACACAAATATTACACATTAGACAATATTTAACTATTATTTATAAGGTTCTATTAATCCCAAGTGTACAAAGTTCTCAAGTGTACAAAGTACCAATTAATCCCACCTTTTTGCCATCTTTTTTTTATATTTTACTTCGTCTTTCCTCATATTTCCTGATACCTATCCACCCATTTCACAACTTCCTTGAGATTCTAGCCCCTAATTTGGGTGCCCTAACCTATATTGGGGTGCCCTGGTCCCACCCTGAGGTGCCCCTCTCTATGTTTAACCTCTTTCACTCTTCTTTGGGTCACTTCTAGCCATTGGTCTCCCTTATCTTTTCCTTAGTTGGAATTTTCAGGATTAATTACAAAATCAAACTTGAGAGCCCTATAAATATAAATCTTATAAGACCATAATGAGGGTCCTAGGTCATTACATCCTATCACTACTATCACTCCATCTAGGGTTACATCCATTGCACCATCTCCATCCACATAGCTCCATGCATCATAGCTAGAAAATTCTGCATCACATCCACTCACACATTCTTAGAGGAGGGATTCTATCTATTATATTCTACATTTACATCTTCTATAGCTATCATAGCTCACTACTACACAAAGTGTGATTGACACGAGAGCACCTAGGGCATGACATACACACACTCACCAAAATACATCAGGGTCCATAATGTAGTGCCTTTGGTTAGTGATAAGTCACCGGTTTGGTAGTGAGGTTATTCGACCCCTTCTTAGTCTTCATGTGAGTGTCATCCAGTTCATCGAGTGAACCTAGTGTGATAGCTAGTCAAGGTTTTGAGACCTAGTTGTGACACTGCCAGAACACAATTCTTGAGTTCATGCATAGTTCACAACACCTAAAATCTAGACAGTGGTGCCTCGAGGAACCCAATACACTCCCAAGTGCTGTGTCACTTTAGATAGTCTAGATCTACCCTGCAGGGGGCCTTGAGTGATCTTCTACACATTCGAGTTCTAGTTCTAGATTTTTGACAACTAGCGATAGTCTACCTTAATTAGCTAAGTCATTTTCCTACTCCCCTCTTACATATTAGGGTTTCTCTTTCACTTAGATTATTTTTTTTAGTTATTACATATTGCTTTGCTTCATTTACTGCATTTATACAATGTTTTAGTCCTCCTATTTAGATTAACATTAGAACCCTAAATCCCCTTTAGGTCATTAGGTAATTATTTTTGTTAATCATTTTGGTGAACCCGTCATTTCTTTATCACACTTTCTGAGGTGTAGTTTCCCCTTTTCCCATGGCCCAAACTCATGAGGACTTTACCGAAGCCCACCTTAAAGCCATCAACAATCACCTTGCTGAATGCCCATAGGATTTAGATTTACTTCTACATGTGGCTCGTGAAGAGGCCACTAACTTGGTTGAGCTCAACCCTTCTACAACCTTTCCCACTCAACCTCCCACCTCTACACTTCCACCCATTTCTACTATTCTGGTTTTGGTTCCCACTCCCACTAACCACTTCACCCCTCCTTTGGTGTCACATCAGTGACAAACATCCTCACGTTGGCAATCAAGATTTAACCTCCTTGTATCACGATCTCTAGGCTCAAATCCACAAGTTACAATAGGCCACCACATCTCCCTCTTTAGATTCTACCTTATTGTTGCATACCCCATTTTCACCTCTTATCTCTACTTACCCTCTTCCTCCTAACTTTGTCACCCCTAAATTTCCCATTTTTAATGGACATGGTGACCCACAGGAGCATCTTCATGTGTTTCATGTTTCCTGTCTCGATTTTTACTAACAATCACCTCCTGTTAGCCAAATGTTTTCCTCGCAGATCTCCAAAGACTAAGCCATATGTTTGCTATACGATTTACCTATTCATTCCATCACCTCCTTTACTCATCTCATTGATGATTTTCTCACACAATTTTCCATCAACATCAGTTCTAAGATGACCTATGCCCAATTAGCACAAATTAAACAGGGACCCAATGAGCACTTTGCTAACTATGTTCTACACTACAAACATAATCTTTCCAAAATGAATAATTTCCTTTCCCATTCGAGTTACAATATTTCTTTTATAAAGCCTTTTTTACAACCTCTTTATAAATGTTTTCTTTTCAAAACATTTCCTTCCTTTGACCAACTATGTCATACTCTTAAGCTTTGTGAATCTAAGCTTCTCTCTATTGGAAAGCTCAAGTATCAAGAACAATCCTCATCCTCCTCTCATTTTCCAACCAAGACACCATTTAAACCTTCTATGTCTAAGCCTATCAACACTAAACTCATCAACACTATTACACCTTCTAAGGAGACACCATCCCAACCACTTCAGTGTACATTCACCACCCTCCCTATGGAACAACATCTCATATTGCAGCAACTACTCGATATAAAACCTCATCACCCTCCCACCACCACTCGAGTTAGACCCATCACGACCTAAAGGATGCAATTACAATGAAAACTTTCATTGTGATTACCATCACTATGTAGGCCACTCTACTAACCATTGTATGAAACTTCAAGAACTTATCCAAGATCTAATTAACAATGACCAACTCAAATTTCTGAACTAACAAGCCATCCTTCCACTAAGGAAAATGGTAAAGTTAGTTTTTAAACAAATAATCCAACCAGCATGACAAAAAGGCTACGGACATCCTCCGCTAATCATGCATACCATGCCACACCACCTCCCAATGTTGAAGCACTTGAATTCTTAGTCACCAATGCTGATACGACCCCACCTATTATTTCTTTCTCTCATGCTGACTATCATGCTACATTTGCATCGACCATTTATACATACAAGCCCTTATCACCTCAACCCCCATCAACAACACTAAGGTTGACCCATCCTCTCCTATTAGCACATGTTCCTTGTCTCTTCTATGATCTATCGGTTACCCTCCATTACAAATTGAATTTCTATTCAAGAGGCCTTATGGTGTCATTAAGTTACCTATCATAGTTGGTCCTCTCACTCTTCTCCTCCCTTACATCGTTAATCAAACCATTCACCACTATGACCTACTTCTTGGCTTAAATTGGATCTGTAAATCCCAAGCTATTGTCTCCATCAACCACTTGTGCCTTAAGTTCATCCTCAATAACCAAGTTGTCTCCATTGATGGCATCCCTCATTCACCTCCAACATCCTCACCCTCCCATTCCACTTCTCCTTCCCCTCTTCCTCTCCCTCACACAAACCCTCTACTATCACCACATACGAATCCTATTCATAATTCCTCACTTGAATTTACCCCATGCGTGCACTACATTCCCTTAGTCCTTCACATCGACATACCCTTATTACTAAACCCATTATTTCATCTCACCATCAACCACCGACTCATTTTATTCCACGTCAACTATCCACTTCTTCCCGCATGATGTCTCATGAATCCCCTCACCTACGCATTTTACTACGCCCTCCCATTCATCTTACATACACCCCTCGCATGCATATCAAATTCATTCTCCTACACAATGCTTATCTCCTATACCACCATTATTAGAGTATCCTTCTCCACTGTCTTCCTCTCATGTATGGGTCGATCGACATCTATACTTTGACCTTATTAGTTAATTCCTCCTTCCTACCTAGCGAGGGGCCTAAACATTAGAATACTCCCCCCTCCTCTCACACTTTCGCATTGATACCTCTCACACCCATACATTTTCATTTCTTCACATATCAACATTTTTCACCTATTATCATCCCCTCGTTACCCAATAACACACCCTAGTGCTTTGGTTCACACTGGATTGTTGAGGGATCATTCTTACACATTGAACCCCACACATTGCACTACCAGACCTATACATATACATCATACATCATCCTATACATACCTCCTCTATTAGTCATTTCCACATCATCTCTCTCCTACATGCTACACTAGTCATCATCCTATATGAGCCTAGTTTCCTATGTCATCCATACATACTATACATTCTACATGCTACACTAGATTCCCTTATACTTGGGTCTAGTTTTATCTATTATCATTGTGCATTCTATTCCTATCTACACACTTCTTGCATTTACACACTTACCCACACTACATTCATACACCCTACCTATCCTACACCCTACACTATATTTCCTTATACTTGGGTCTAGTTTCATCTCTCATCCATACACATTCTATTTCTACCTACCTACACACGCTACATTACATTTCCTATAACACACATTCACCTCCCTTGGTCATCTACACTACATTGTTCTCGCCTTACTGCACTCATCACCCTATGACACACTCTAGTTCCTCGGTCTATACTCGATTGCCAAGGGTTTACCAATCAAATGGACCTTACCTACATGCGACATGTCCTCATACCACATCCACTAGACTAGTGACCAACGCTCTAGGATCTATCGTCACTCACACCCATCATCACGTAGTGGTATACACCTTAGGTTAGATAACCACTCCTTTCATCAAATCTACATCCTTCTATCATCTTCTCTTATATCATCCTCTTTCATTTATCAATTCCAAACTTATTCCATTACATTGTCATGCCTTCACTCATCACTTAGTGGTATACACCTTAGGTTAAATCACCACCCTCGTCTTATTCATCACATAGTGGTATATGCTTAGTTCTACCATCACTACCTTTTTTATTCACCACCTACTTATCTACACTTCATACACCCTCATCACCCATCACGTAGTGATATACGCTTAGGGATAAATCATCACTCCTCTATTCAACCAAGTCATGGTATATGTTTAGGCTATAGGGTCCACGCACATATTTTTCATATGTCGCATTCTCATCCCTTCATCTTATAGTGATATACACTTAGGGATAAATCATCACTCACCCATTCAACAAGTTGTGGTATATGCTTAGGCTATAGGGTCCACACACATCTTTATATACATCTTATCACCATCCTCTCATCTTCTATAGTGATATACGCTTAGGATAAGTCATCACTCCTCCAATAAAAAAGTTGTGATATATGCCTCAGCTATAGAGTTCATGCACATCATTTCTCCTCATGTCACATTCCATCACCACTACACATACACACTCATTGTAGCATGCTAGACACAACCACAACTACGTGACAATTTTTGATGATGTACTCTCATTTGTGGTTTATTCCGACTGCTGAGGGGGTAAAAAAATGAACCTCATGCATACACTTCGCATACAATCGGGGCACATTGCTCATATCATTCCATTTACATTCCATTCCCTCCATCCATAACTTATTGAATTGTCTTGTTAGCATTTAATTTTTCTTTCTAGTGTTTTGCATGCTCATTCTATTACACATGTTAGCTTTCTTTCCTATATGTCATTATCATACACACATGTGCATTCACACCTTTGTTTAGTGTGATCACAGATACAAGACTCTACACATGGCATGGATGCTCGCCTTCTACCCTTACTATACTGGTTGCTAGGGAATCCACATTCGACTTATACATGTGCTATTGTTTCATTTTGTACTTAGAATATTATACTACTTTCTTATAAACACTTTGACATATTGGTTTTCACTCTAACATGCTAACGGGTGTTCCATGTGCAACACTTGTTTTACAGACTATATATTCCCATGGATCTTGTATTTCTACTTGTCTTCTTTGTTTTCCATTATATGTGGGCTTTGAACTTTTCTTGTGTGCGCACTTGTATCTGTTATTTATGACCATGATGGCCTTTGAGTGTCTTGTGACATCGCGAGTGATGTCCCATGTTTGAAACCTACTTTTTGCAAAGTATCCTTACTTTCTTGCTTGTTTCACTCTGTACTTGATAGTTTTTCTATGCTATTTATGTTTTTACACTTATTTGTATGCATGTGTTTCAAATAACACTTATTTTGGCTAGCCATCCCCTTTTGTGCATGGCTTAGTATCTACCAAGCATTTTCCCTTCCCCCTTGTAGGGCTAAGTTGGTTACAAGGTTAGAGTACGAGGTCCTCTTTGGGGAAATTCTCCTTCCCGGGTGGTCATCGTATGGACCCCCAACGAGCGGAGCATCATTATGGTTTTTATACTAACACAAAATATTTACACCAGTTCATGTACAAAGTGAGTGAGTTTATATATGACCGGAATCCATACACAATGAGTGAGTTCAAATCAAACTAAACTCCATACACAACAACCTCAACAAGACATGGTGTCCTTCAAGACTGAATTCAGCAGAGTAGTTCTGTTGGTTGGATATTTTGCCAAACCAAAATATGAGGTTCAACCACAAGACATGGGATTAAATCCCTCCTCAAAGACAGTGAGGTGCCTGCTTATTGCTAATCTAAAACACAGTAAATAATATATACAATATTCACACTAATCTAACCATTGGGGGTTGGGATGAAATCTGAAATCCACATTCACACGATTCAAGGATATTGCTTTCGTAAGTGAAATAGGTTAGAAACTGTTACAGTGAAAGAAGCACGGTAGAAAAGAAATGGGAGAAACGTATTTTCTTTCGAGTAAACACAGAGCACGAAATAATCATACGAGTTTTAGATCACAGATATAGTGTCCGAGATAATTAGAAACACTGAGATTCTATGCAAAGAATAGCTTTAAGATCATGAACATAAGAACACTATCTTAAATAAGATATATTTCACAACACAAAGTCTGTAAAACAATATCAACTTCTATTCTTCAAAATGATTGAAAGAAAACACAAATTTTTTCTCCTTTCCAATAGCCTCTTAATGCTTCAAAAATTCTCGACCCTTTAGAATGCACAAGCATCCCTTATTTATAACAAAAGAAGTTTAGAGATAAAACAGAGATCCCGAAAAGTAGCATGCTAACTAGAGTTCAAACTTTGATGATTCTCACTTGCAGAGATCAAGTCAAAGTATGAATTAAAAATAATGACAAACGGAAATAAAAGATATTTCATTCTAAAAATAGAAATGTCATGGGACGTTGGAACTTAATCCGAGTCATCATCTTTTGATTCTTCTTCTTTCTCTTCCTCCATTTGAGATCTGTTTGTTCGAACTCCCCGAACTTCCGAATAATGCCTTGCATTTCATTTTTCTCGGAGTGCAAAGTGGAATGATCATTCCACATTTCGTAGGTCTCATGGATATCACTCGGCCTTTGCCAGGAAGCTTTTTCAACCTTTTGCTTGAGCTTTCTTAAGGCCTCCAACGTATGTTCAATCCTCACAAACCGACCAATGACTTCAAGGTGGAATCCATCTACACGGTGTTCATGCCGAGCAGTCTCTTGAACTTGTTTGAAGAGATCATCTGCACGATAGGGCACTTGAGTTCCCAATCGACACCTTTGGACAAATCTTAAGCAATTCTTCTTCCGCATCACTTTTCCCATCGATCAATTTATCCCTCGATTCTCTCAACTTGCTGCGGCTTCGTTGAGGATCTTTACTCGAACTTGATGGCCTTGATCAGCATTTGAAAGTGTTTATCTCGTATGTGGAAGAACGCCTTCTTCTACCAAGAGATGTGCTTTGGTATTTGCTTTAGCACTTGGAGAGCTTCACAAGTCAAATCAAGCTGTCCAAGTTCTTGAGCTGAATTCTCATCCATCTTCTCTCCTTCCTTCGAATCTCGCCAAGGATCGATGAACTTTCACCACGCCTTGAATTACTTCCTTCCTTGTTGGAGCAACTTTTGGATCCATTCATCAACCACCCTTCCTTTTTTAGCAATCTTCTCAATCGTAGGCACCGATGAGAAATCGAATCCCAGCATACGAGAAGAAGATGGTATGGATTCCGTGTGGGTGTTGAGAGTTTAATCAAAACCTCTCACAACTGCTCCACTTTTTCCTTAAGCTCATTTCTCGCTGTCCTTTGTTTCTTTCAACTTTTGCACAGGACGTCTATGGAATCCTTTGCATCTTGCCGCGCCCTTTGTCATTGTCACTTTGCCTAGAGCCACCCGCCGGTTACCTGTAATCGTGAGTTGTTACATCATCTCTAGTTTTGTCACCGAGGGAGTGGCATCTCTCGCGAACTTATCTCTGAAGCATCCACCAAAACCGTTGAAACTCTTTTTGGGTTTCTTGGCTGATCTCGCAGTAGAAGCCTTAAGTGAGCTGAAATTAAAGGTCGGGTAGGGGTACAATCACTTTCCTCTTCTCTGAGTTTGCTCGAGTAGCCATTGTGGTGTATCGAGAAACCGCCAATGTTGTAAGAATCGTATTCTACTCTCAAGGGGAGCAGATTCTACTATTGGAGGGGGAACAGATAGTCAACGTGGTAGTAGGTGCAATGAATAGAGGCACAGTGTTGTGGGGGAGTGTTGGTGATCACTTGGGTTCCAACAGCAGAGAGGGTGAGAGTCCTGAGAAAATATTGGCCATACTTGAAGAAGTGGATGGGGAATGAGGAGGTGAAGTGGTTGTTGAGGGGAGGCACAGATTCGCCAAAGCCTTGAATGCAAGAGATAAGGTCTCTCCAAGTTGAGCAATCAGCAAATGGTGAAGTCAAGAGTCGGCTTCCTCCTTCTTCTAAATTAATCTCCCTATTTGGTGGTGTTGGTGATTCCGCACAACCACCATTTGAGTTGGAGAGACAATTGAAGAGATTTGTCTTTCTTTCTTCTTCTTCGGGAATCCCGATTTTTATAGACCCCTGAAGATTCTTTGTCCTTTTTCTTTTGGGAGGGCCCCACCTCCATTTCAGCCAACTTTGGAAACTCCTGTCATCCTTAAAATTCATGCCCCAAGAAGAGAGCCATTTTTTGGTGCGAGCAAGAATGAGAGCCGACTCTATCTCGTGATAGAGGCTTTTCGCCGCCGACCTACTATTATCTTTTTGTGAACCGCAACTTCGCTACGCAGATCCACCCCCAGATATCCTCAATGTCGCCCGTGCGGTATGTAAGGCTCCATAGGTTCTAAGTACTCTCGGATGTCAAAACCATCCCGAGACTTCATATGCTTCTTTAATTTCTCCTGGAGTTCACATTCAACATTTTTGGCCTTTGCCACTGTTGAGCAAGTATATCTCCCAATAGAAATTGGGAAGGATACTGCTGCCTTATGCTTGCTCTGTTGGAATTTGTGAAAATCCAATAGCTGTCTGACCAATTCTAGCAATATCAATCTATCCCCTGGATAGCGAGGCAGACGGAAAGGCTCTCCAGAGTACATGACCGTTCGAAGGTAGGTAAACTTCTTGAACTGCAAGAAGATACATCCCCATTTAGATACTTCAGCCCATGCCTCGTCTGAGACCCTTGTCTTTCTCAGCCCTGGGTTCAGCTGGCAGATGTTCTCGTAGAAAAAGGCGTCATTTACCCTCCTAAAATGATCCTTGGACCCCTTCTTCGTTATTTGAGGATAATACTTATAGACTGGATTTGTCGTTCTGCTTCCTTTAGTCTCCAGCCCGGGATAGCTCCTCATCCCAGCTGCTGCATAGGCCACATATGAGAACATATAAAACTTTCCGGTCGACAGGACCATCGTCATCTGGGAATCAATTTCATCACTGATAAGGGTCCCCCAGTCAATCCCTTGCTTGTTCTTCTTGATGGTGACCATAAATTGGTACATCCATCCATGAAATAAATTTGATTCCGACAAGCCAAAAACCCGGCTCAGTAGGGTGATAATATCGTTGATTTCTTGTATGAAATCCGATCTAGGGATAGTTCTTGGAAATCTAGATATTACTGGTTTTGCCTTGACCAAGAACTTCTTATTGACATCCCTAATGCAATTTTCCTGGTTACTGTCCCAGGCCTTCTGAGCCGACTTGATGTCTAGGGCCCCATACTCTTCAAAATTTGGTAGTTTCAGGAGATCATCAAAATAAGCCCCATCTAGTTTGATAACTACTCACTCAAACTGATTCCTTACGGAATGAGAAGCTGAGTCGTAGCTGGATGCACACGCCAAAACAAACTCTGGACATTGGGCAGACATGGGGAAGCCTGCTGCAAGGGGCAAGCCACTGTTAGCTAAAGCCACCATCCATGGGGTTTGAGAAGAACTCTTCACCCTATTCCAAAAGTCGTCCATATCTATGTTGCCCATTTCAGTATCCCTGATATCATAATTACAGTCGATATATGACGGGGATTCTGGTTTCTTAAATTTGTATTTCATCCTGCTAGATTTTTCGGCCTTTTCCGTGATGAACCAGATCTCGACATGAAGAATATGGAAGGAGAAAGGCTCGAACTCCGGAGATGTCATGTGCACACCGAAAACCCGATTGATCAATGCGCTAAGAAGAGAAGAACCCGACACGTTAAGAAGATATCGGAAAACTTTGAGAACCTCGACAGTCCGATATGTCCGGAATCTTGGCGAAACCCGACACTTGCTTTCAATGGTGAAACAGAGAAAACCCGCACTCACTGCCGATGATGGAACTTAGGAGATGCTCGGCACTTAGTGTTGAGGTCGGAATGTTGAGAAACCCCGTCACTCGAGCCTAATGTTCTTCTGACTTTTGAATCTGCAACACAACCTTCAAAACTGGGAAACAAAAATGTAGTCTTTCCTTTGAATTTCTACATACACAACTTCCTTTCTTTTTTGTTATTCATATTCCATACATCATGCAAGTAATTGAAATTTGGAAGGAACAGCACCAATTGATAGTCTCAAAAAGAAAATAAACCCTAAAACCCAAAACCCTTTCCAAAACAACACGTAAAGAAGAAGGAAGAAAACCTCAACAACTGGCAAGAAATTGGAAAGAAAATACACGCAGTCGATCCAGAAAAATCAAGAATAAAGAAGGAACGAAAAATACCTTCAATTCGAGACAGGTAAAATCGAAAACAAATGATCCAAATTGTAACGCGAGTTTCATGGGTTTTGGGAGCGAAGAGCATGCGAAAAATCCACCTAATTAAAAATATGAACGGTAAGAATGACGTGGAAATCCATGTATTTATAAGAAAATCAGTAATAAATACACTTCAACTCAAGACGTGCCAACTCACCACCACTCGGCATGAATGCCACGTCAAGATGTTGGAGGAGTCGGAAAACCCGACACGAGGAAATTTAGTGCATTTCGGGTTTCGGGCTTCGGAAAACATGGAGCACAAAACATGTTTTGAATCATGAATGTTCCGATGCATCAACTTCCAAAACCTCGATTACAAAGGATTGAGAGGACTTCGGGAATCGGAGAACATGGCGCATAAAACATGTTTTGGAACATGAATGTCCCGATGCTTTAGAGTTCAAAACCCGAATACAAAGGATTGTCTTAACACAAGGCGGGTCTCGGGTTTCGAAGTCACGCGACACAAAGCATGTTTTAACTCAAGTATGTTCCGATGAGTTGAATTTAAAACCCGATTACAAAGGATTTTCATCAGCAAGGCGGGTTTCGGGTTTGAGGTCATAAGACATAAAGCATGTTAAAACTTATGTCAAGTCTTAAGTAACACCCGAAACCCGATTTTCTCTAAAAGAGGTCATAATGCAAAATCACTTCAAAAATTTTGTAGGGGTTATCCGATCGCTTCGCTGTGAACTCAAAACGGGATAACAAAATGCTCCATTGGGGACTTTCTTTGTAATACCAAAGGAAGAGAACTCGACTCTCGGTCTCGCACTGTAGTCTTATCCATTGGGCTACGGGTCAAGGAGAAAACCAAAACAAAACAAAATGAAGAAAGAAAGAAAGAAAACCAAAAGCAAACACACAACAAAAGCAAAATATGTACAATGCAAGAGAGAATCTTGCATTAATGGTGGAACAACTTTAGATGTTGTCCATCGAAAGGCAAAGGAGTAACCCTCCATCCGTATATGATAGAAGGAAACTATTTTTACCATTCAACTCGTGGATCTTGAAAGGTCCTTTCCATAAAGAATCAAACTTTCCATGCATTCCTTTCTCTTTTCTTCTTTTATCCCAAAGCAACACCTGTGTCTCCAACTGAAGTCACGCTGTTTTGATTTTTTATCAAAAATCTTCTTCACCCTCGCTCCGATGATCTGCTATACGATCAACCACCTTAATTCACTCTTCTTCTAGCTCGGTTAGGTACATAACCTCTTTTCGATAGAATTCAAAAGCTACATCTTCAACCGCTTTTTCCAACCGCAAGGTGGGCAATTTTACCGAGATAGGAATTTCAGCATCAATCCCATATAGCAACCGAAAAGGGGACATCCCTATGGCTCGCTTTGAGTGATCCGATCAGCCCACAACGCATCATACAATGCTTTGTGCCAATTCCTCCGATTTTCGTCTACTAATTTCCCGATTATAAGAACTTATTCTTATCATTGGACTCGGCCTTTGCCCATTGCCCCGGGATAATAGTGATGAGTGAGCCAAAGTAATGCTAAATCCATAGCAGTAATTCTATCAACTCATGTGATGAGAAGTTAGACACATTATCCGCTATAATCTTATGAGGAATACCGAATCTGACGATTATGTTTTCTTTTCAGAACTTGCAAACACTTTAAGTTGCTTGCTTGATCGGGTATAGCCTCTACCCACTTGGTAAAATAATCAGAAAGCTTAGCACATAGTTGTGTCCAGACCGAAGCGGATTCAATGTTCCGATAAAATCAATCCCCCATCGCTTAAAAGGTTCTTCAATCACCACAGCTTCGTGAGGAAGAGCTACTAACTTGGGGACGCACCAACAAAATGTCGACAAGCTTCACATTTAGACACCCATTCTGGCCGAGTCCCTAAAAGAGTAGGCCAATAATACCTAGCCCGTAAGATCTTATATGTGCTGTTACGAGGACAAAAATGTCCTCCGCATGCAAAGGCTATGAAAGGATTCTAATAACTTTTCCTCGCATTACGATTTATCAACACAACGCAAGAAGACACCATCGATACCTTTCCCGTATATTGCATTATTCCACAAAAGGTATTTCGCAGATCTCAACTTGACGGTCCTCTTTCTTTTGATTTAAATGCGGAGGGCATTCACCATAAGTTAGGAAGAAAGCGATGTCCATGTACCATTCATCTGGCCGTACTCACAAAAAGCACCATAGGCAGCTTCTAAGAAGTATTCGATTCTTCTCACACTCGCTTCAAAGATGATTCTCGCAATCAATCGACATTGTGCCTCTTCCTCGTACTCACTGGTAGGTTTGATGTCCAAGTCATACTCCGAACCTTAGCAATCCAAGTACCTCGTTGGCTTCCCACTTGTTGAGTTAGAATGGATTTAACAAAGAAGATCGTGAACGAGAACACGAGTATGAGAATTCAGCAAATAGTACCCAAATGCTTCACCGCCGCACCACCGCATAAGCATGTTTTTCAATCTGCGACATCTTCAATTCATGCTCTTTCAACGGACAGCTCATGAATGCGATAGAGCTTCAATGCCTTCTCCATTTTCTGCGCATCGATCGCCGACACTGTGTGGGCGTAAGCATAGCTATACATGATGAAATCTTTTCAAGTCCTGACATACTAAAACAGAGTACTCAAGAATCGCCTTTTTTATTTCTTCAAATGCCAGCCTTCCCCTTCGTACTCCATCGAAATGGAACTTTGCTTTCATCATTCCAAGGATATCCTTGGTCTTGTCACAAGAAAATCGTGCACAAATCTTCTCAAAAATTAACCTTCCGAAGAAAGAATGAACTCCTGCGTTTTACTTGTCAGGCAAGGTAAGGCTCAATAGCCTTTACCCTTTCTAGGTCAATTTTAGTTCCTTCTCTAGTCACAATATGACCTTAAAGAGATTTCCTTCATACTCCCGAACATAGACTTTTTAGATTCAATGAAATTCCGTGACGTCTCGCATCTCTCGAAGTACTGCTCTAAATGACCATAATGATCACTCCGCTTTTTAGAAAAACGGTCAAGTCATCCAAATACATGACTATGACCTTGCCCATCGATCTCTAAATGCTAGATCCATAGCCTCTCCGAAAAGTAGCTCCTGTTGATTAGTCAATGGCATCCTTCTATAAGCAAAGGTACCCCATGGGTCGTGGAAAGCCGCCTCTTGTGTTGATCCTCTCGTGGTTACTTCGACTTGATTATATCCTGAAAACCCGTCGAGCATGGATAACATTTCCGATCCAGTTACAGTTTGTAATACCTGATCCATGATAGGCAAGGGATAGTTATCCTTCAGTGAGGACTGATTTAAGTTACGGAAGTCAACACAAATTCAGATCTCACCATTCTTCTTCCCCGACAGGACAATTTTTGCAATCCAAGTGGAGTGATGGATTGGGAAAATAATTTCGGCATCTAACATCTTCTCGAATTTCTGCCAGGATTATCCCCAAATCTTCGGATTATAATGTCTTTGCTTCCGCCTATACGGCTTGACATCGCTTCAAAGGGATACTTGTATATACATCTTTAGGCTTCAAGGATTTCAAACTCGCATAAGACCAAAGCCAACACATCGATGTATTTCTTCAAAAGCAAAACGAATCTTACCTTTCTTCAGGAGAACAACATTTACCGATATTCACCATCCGAGGTTGATTCGGATGAACCTAGATTGATTTGATCTCTTAGAGGAAGAAGCTCCTTCAACTTGCCTTTTGTTTTGGATAAAGCGATCATGTTTGTCAAACAAGCCCTCCAGTGAAACCTTTTGGTATCTTGTTGCCTTTCAAATTGGATAAATTCACCATCAACCTCTTGATATAGCTCTGAAATAGTTTCACGAAAGGTCGATTCGAACCTTCAAAATATAGCTCATCAAATTATCAGCCTTTTCTAGAAAAGCCAACACCATTGATCATCATTGAATACCGCCATTGAGTTGCATTATCTCGGGACACTAGTGGCGGTACACAATCTCAATAGAGTATGTGTCTTGCTTGAATCGAGGATGAGGAAGAAGAAGAGATGCAGATATGGCCAAAGAATCAGCCTTGTCATTATAATCTCTTAAAATCGCTTTAATAGAAAATGCATCAAAGCATTCTATACTATCCCAAACTTTGTTCCTCTGTAATGCCTCAACCGATCATTTTTCACTGATATATACCCTGACTGATTAACAATCAGCTCCGCATCCCCCAACCTTGGAGATTCTGATTCCTTCTATCTCGGGCCAATTCTAATCCTAATAATGTGGCTTCATATTTGGCCGTGTTGTTAGTATTATCAAATCGCAACTTATAAGCTCGATGGGAAAATCTCTGAGCTAGGAGATATGAGAACAACACAGCGCTTTACCGATCCGAGGTCGAGCAGCTACCATCAAATTCGAGCGCCCAAATAGCATTGGGATCTTCCTCTTCAACATCTACAATGGGTATCTCTCGATGCCATGAAATAATTCCCAAGCTAGCATTCTAAAAGAATCTGAGCCTTAGGATCATCTCGATTTAGTCACCAAATACTTTACCTACGGTTCGTGATGAAGAACCCGTTGAACCCTTTCGATCGGGATCTTGGCTTTGGTCCAATCCATACTAATCTCTCCGACATCTTTACGTAATCCTCTACCCAAGAGGATACCGTAAGCATGCAGAATATCTCATGCAACTAGGATAGTCATTTTCACTCTCTTCTCGTGAAAAGCAACAAATGCAACCGTAAGCCCTTGATTTGACCAATCGAGGGACTTGTTTAGTTTCCATGGAATAGCACCGTCCATATGACTTAGTCAAAGTAAGCCCAAGGGCATGGGCCACTTTGCGGGCATAACATTATCGAGGCCCTCGAATCAATAATGCAATTACTTGAAGTTTAAACCCATTTATAAGTAGAGACAAATAAAATGGTTCAATCTTTCCGAGGAAGAAGCAAGTCGATTATTCTAAGGTGTGGGTTGAGTAGGATTTGAAAGGAGACCTTTAGCAGTGATGGAACGGCCGCTTTACTTGATGAACTTGGCGAGCTTTTTCAAATTGTTCGTGGATTCGATCAAGGTATTCTCGTCGACATTTGAATTTTGGTTCTCTTTGCATGATCAATAATGTCAAAAGCAGTGTAAGAAGGAATGATAGTAGGCTCAGTTCTAATTATATGAGCTTGTGCTGGGGCACTGACCTTAGGAGAAGGAGAATAAGGAGCAGCTGTCTTTTTAGTAACCTCTCTTTCAGTTTGCACCGAAATAGGGGTACCCCTTTTGACTATGGATACAGGAGGTTCCTTATTCTTCTCCTTAGTATTTTCCAGAGGCTTTCTGGGAACCTGAGATTGGGATCGAGTGAAAACAGCAAATGATTGACCATCCGGCTCACATTCATCTTCATCATATTCCAAATATCCAATACTGGAGTCACCAAAATTTGACTCGTGGCCATAAGACTCATCAAGATATCCGAAGCTTCAAATCCTCACGAGAATCTTGCTCTTCCGGTTCGTCATCTTCTTCAATCGGCCACTGCGCATCGACGTGCCGAGCTTCATTGCTAACCTCGGCTGAAAGCGTGAGCTAACCGTGGCCTATCTCTCGGCAGTACACCATTGTTATTAAAATTCCACCTAGGGATATCCGGTGACGGAACATTGCTCCTCACAGACACTTGCTTCTTTAAAGCAATCAAATCATTAGCCATTTTTTGAAACATAGGGTCAGTATTACCTTGAGAAGAACCTTGATTTTTGATTTTGGGTATATCTTTCTTGATCCTTCCGGCTAAGATGAGATCATCCTCAATTTCAGTGAGTCGTTGACTCGAGCAAAGAGCGTGATTCTGGGATAACCAACCTTCGTAATAAAAAGCTTATATCAGGAGGTTGAGCATTGATGAAGAAGCACTTTTGGTTTTCCAAAGTTGGTACAGCTATAACTGGAATTTTCCGGATCAGCTTATTGAACTTAGCCACGAATTCCCGCATAGGTTCATGCGATTCCTTCTTCATATGAGTAAGCTGAGCTAACAATGCATGAGAATCTTTGGCTGGTTTGAAACGTGCCTCAAACTTGGTCCGCATGGTAGCCCAATCTGGAATGCATGCATTCGGGAGGTGATAAAACCATTCAGCTGCTACTCCCTGCAATGTTTCAACGAAGAGTCGAACAGAGACATCTTCGTGGGCTACTCCGAGACACCGCATGCAACAAAGAAAGATGCAATATGCTCATCAGATGTCGCTCCCATCCCCATTGAACTTGGGAATGTTTTTACGAGATCCACATGGTAACTCATGCAATGGAGGAGTCAAAGTAAGAGGACCAATGACTCGCACCCAAGGCACAAGTTGAACCGCCATCCTTCGAACAGAGAGTGCACAGGATCCGGGTATCGACAAGAGTAGTGCATGACAAGTTGCAGATGCTTCCCATTCTTCGTGGATCCAATTTCTCCGAATAGGTGAAGAACTTGCCTAAGCTAGAGACAACGTCGTTGGGAGAAAGGCTGAAATTATGCTCGCTGCAAAGAACTCGAAGAGTGGATCAATTTCACCTTGAGCTCATGAGACCGAGTGAAGATCCTCCTGGCCAAGCTTGAATCTGAAAGGAGATCTTATTAAAAATAAGGCAAATATGGAGTCGCCAATACCGAGAGGATAAGCTTTATACTATTGATTCGATCCCCAAATGAGTCGCCAAAATCAAGTTGGTTGGATATTTTGCCAAACCAAAATATGAGGTTCAACCACAAGACACATGGGATTAAATCCCTCCTCAAAGACAGTGAGGCTGCCTATTTATTGCTAATCTAAAACACAAGTAAATAATATATACAATATTCACACTAATCTAACTATTGGGGTTGGGATGAAATCCGAAATCCACATTCACACGATTCAAGGATATTGCTTTGTAAGTGAAATAGGTTAGAAATCTGTTATAGTGAAAGAAGCACGGTGAGAAAAGAAATGGGAGAAACGTATTTTCTTTCGAGTAAACACAGAGCACGAAATAATCATACGAGTTTTAGATCACAGATATAGTGTCCGAGATAATTAGTAAACACTCGATATTCTATGCAAAGAATAGCTTTAAGATCATGAACATAAGAACACTATCTTAAATAAGATATATTTCACAACACAAAGTCTCGAAAACAATATCAACTTCTATTCTTCAAAATGATTGAAAGAAAACACAAAGTTTTCTCCTTTCCAATAGCCTCTAATGCTTCAAAAATTCTCGACCCTTTAATGCACAAGCATCCCTTATTTATAACAAAAGAAGCTAGAGATAAAACAGGACAGATCCTGAAAAGTAGCATGCTAACTAGAGTTCAGCTTTGCATGATTCTCACGCAGGAGATCAAGTCAAAGTATGAATTAAAAATAATGACAAAACGGAAATAAAAGATATGTCATTCTAAAAATAGAAATGTCATGGGACGTTGGAACTTAATCCGAGTCATCATCTTTTGATTCTTCTTCTTTCTCTTCCTCCAGCTGAGACTGTTTGTTCCGGAACTCCTGGAACTTCCGAATAATGCCTTGCATTTCATTTTCTCAAAGAAGTGGAATGATCATTCCACATTTTTGAGGTCTCATGGATATCATCTCTGCACCGCCTGAAGCTTTTTCAACTTTCACGAGCTTTCTTAAGGCCTCCAATGTATGTTCAATCCTCACAACTGACCAATGACTTCAAGGTCGAATCCATCTACAGTTCATGCTTCGAATGGCCTTGAACTTGTTTGAAGAGATCATCCACGATAGGGCACTTGAGTTCCCAACCGACACCTTTGGACAAATCTTAAGCAATTCTTCTTCCGAGATCACTTTTCCCATCGATCAATTTATCCCTCGATTCTCTCAACTTGCTGCAGCTTCGTTGAGGATCTTTACTCGAACTTGATGGCCTTGATCAGCTAAAAGTGTTTATCTGTATGTGGAAGAACGCCTTCTTCTACCAAGAGATGTGCTGTATTTGCTTTAGCACTGAGAGCTTTCACAGTCAAATCAAGTCGTCAAGTTCTTCAAGTTGAATTCTCATCCATCTTCTCTCCTTCCTTCGAATCTCTCGCCAGGACCGATGAACTTTCACCACGCCTTGAATTACTTCCTTCCTTGTTGGAGCAACTTTTTGATCCATTCATCAACCACCCTTCCTTTTAGCAATCTTCTCAATCGTAGGCACCGAAGGAGAAATCGAATCCGCAGATACAAGAAGATGGTATGGATTCCTGTGGGTGTTGAGAGTTTAATCAAAACCTCTCACAACCCGCATTCTCCACTTTTTCCTTAAGCTCATTTCGTTGTCCTTTGTTTCTTTCAACTTTTGGCACAGACGCCTATGGAATCCTTTGCATCTTCATTGCGCCCTTTTTCACGGGCCACTTTGCCTAGAGCCACCCTAGTTACCTCGGTAATCAGAATGCTATATCATCTCTAGTTTTGTCACCAGGGAGCAAGGTAAATCTCGTGAACTTATCTCCTCAAGCATCCACCAAAACCCTTGAACTGCTTTGGGTTTCTTGCTGATCTCACAGCAATACGTAACGA